>PVLA01011348.1:0-54031 GCA_004027455.1 Hydrochoerus hydrochaeris
AGAGAGACCCAGAGGGAGAGGGAGAGAGAGAAGGAGACAGGGAATGGGCGGGGAGGGAGCACCAGAGTCAAGAATACACCCTTCTAGGTCACACCTCTAATGAGCCACCTCCACCCAGGCCCCACCTGCTAACAGCACATTGAGATACTGAATCAGTTTATCAATTTCCAATGATGCATTCACTGGTGAGTAGAGCACCCTCTGTCCAATACATTTCCAAACACATAAATAAATGGTTTGTATTTCAACACAAGCTCACCAAATAGGCAAATGAACAAACCTGTGAGCAATGTTTTAGATGTAAATCAGAACGCTCTGCCCCTGACTGCCAAAAGGTTCATGTTCGTGTCATTATGCAAGATGCATTTAGTCTCTCTCTCTAAGAGTTATTAAAGTCTTTATAGTTTAGTATTGCTGAAAAGTCCAAATCCAATATTTCCTCTGAGACTAAAGGCAAACTCTTAGCTGTGAGTCCTGTAAAAATAAAAAAGAAGGTTAAATAGGTCCAGCATAGAATGGAATAAAATAAATATTGCCATCTCAAAAGGGATGAATGGAGGGTAAAAAGGAATCACATCAAAGTAAAACAGGTATCCCAGAGAGCAGACATAGTAGTTCCACGTCTAGCATCTGGGGCAAATTATAATTAGATGTGAACTCCAATGGGCTTGGGTAAGCCCACACCTCTGGCTTTGCCAGTTGCAGCCCATGTGACCTTCCTGTTCATCAGAATGTGTCCACTGCCCGTGACCTTCCTCAGCAGGTATTTCATGTTCCTGGCTTTTCTAACTTCCCGAGCTCTCCACTGCACTTTTGGCTTCACTTTCACAGCTTTACACGTGGCTTTCTCAAATGCACACTTCCGGGCCTCCAGGACTGTTTTCTGAAATTTGGGGGAGGAAATCATAATCCATGCATTCTGCATGCCTGTAAAATCAGCACCATGTGGCTGATGTCAAGGTCTGCCCCCAGGTTGAGTAGTTCCTTGTCTCCTTGGATCATGACTACAGAGGCCTCTGAGTGCCTGGGTGACCGAGGACTGCGGGATCAATCCCAGGGGACCAATTGCCTGTGCAGCCCTTCTTGAACAAAGGCTTGTTTTGTTTTTCCCAATAAAATATTTACAGCCTTACTCCCCTGAGGCTGTGAAAGGTGAGGTCTTGCTGATTCCTTGCTGAGATACCTCCAAGCCCTCTTTCTTATTGTTGGTTTCTTTTTAAATTTTTTTAATTAATTAACTTGGCTTCTTTTTAATGCTAATCTTTTCAACCACCTTGTTCTCCATGTTCTGTTTGGCCTCAAACTTTTTTTTTTTTTTGACATAAGGTCTCACTATATAATTGAGGCTTGTCTTGAACTCATTCTATAGCCTGCGCTGGCCTCAAACTCACAGTGATTCTCCTGTCCATGAGCCCCACTTTGCAGGTGCTTCTTTTATGGATAAAATTGCCAAGTTTTTATCACTGACCATTTTTTTGCTCCCAGTTTTCACTGCAGATCTGGCTAAAAGTAGCCAGCAATACCCAGGATACAAACTGAAAATTAGGCTGCTTTGAAATTCCCTCCGCCAGATTAGTTAGACCACCACCCTGAAACTCAGGCTCCTTCAGTGTCTCAGGACACGGACAAAACGAAGGCATTCAAAGTTGCTGCTTATCTGGGTTTTGTAATACATGTACCCAATTTTTCTCTGCTATCCCAGAAATGGAAAGTTGAAGCCTTCTTAAGAAGGCTGGTGTAGTTCCACTGTGTTATTCAGCTTTCTGTTATTGTAACAAATACCAGAGGTGGTGGATCATCTTATAAAGAGAAAAGGTTAATTTGACTCAATTTACAGGTTTCAGTCTATCACCAATTGGCCCTGTGCTTAATGGGTTTATGGCAAGGCAGCAAAGGTACATAGTAGAGTACAGCTGTTCACTTTATTACCAGGAAGCAAAAGAGAAGAAGAAGGAGCTGGGTTAGTCCATCAGCTCCTTCAAGGTACGCCTCCAATAACCTGAAGGCTTCCAATAGGACCAAGCTCATAAAGGTTCCACCACCTCCCATAGTGCTAACTGGGACCAAGTATTTAACATACAGGCCTTTGGAGGACAGCTAATATCCAAACTGTCACACCTAGCAACAGAAGCTTTGCCTACCACAAGGGAGGCATTATGCTTACAGTAATTCGCCAAAAAGACGTAGTTCAACTTCGCATCTCACTGTCCAAAACTTCACTGCCAGAGGAAGAAATGCCAGCGACCCAGGATTAATGTGGAGCTGATTTTATAGCTGAAGTTCAAGGCTTTTTCCTTCCACCAAGGCTGTCTCCTCTTTAACCGTGTCTGTCTCTTAGGGGGAACACCCCCCCTCCCCGCTTTAGTCTACACATGCCACTTAGATCTTTGGAGATTCAATCCTCTTTTTCTCCTTTCTTCACTCTAATCTCCAGACTTCTCTGTGGTGCCATTAGGATGTGAAATATTTGTTTTGAGTGCAAACAATTTCACTTTCAAGCAGCATTAATCTCAAGGTTCGTTAATGAAGACATTGAACTTAACTAGAATTCACCCCTAAATCGCTCTACCTGGTACAGAGTGGAAGCTCAAGTCATAGTTGTTGAATGAGGCATGAATATCACCCTCAAGGAATCACACCCTTCTTGGTGTTTTATATTTTCCCCCCACAGAGTTGGTCCCTTGGAACTCTTCTCCCATGACAGGCTGAATCCAGGGACAACAAGAGATGACTTTCTTAGAAATGGCTCTGGCAATATCCTCACCCCCACTCCACTCCCTCTTCCAGAAAGGGTAAGGCTGTAAACAGCTTTTATCAGAACACTGGCACTTGAAAAGTATAAAACCAATTAAGGCCCTGCAAAGTGACTCAGGAGAGCGTCATTAGGGAGCCAGCAGGGAGAATACACGCATATTGGACAAGGCCTTAAAGATATAACCTTTTGGATGGCAGCATTGATGGTAAATAGTCAAGCTCCAAGTTTAATGATTTGCTTGTTACTGAACTTTTCGATGCATCATTTTGTGCTCTGTAAGATTCTGGACTGAGGGCGCTTATGGGGGCGGGGGAGGCTAGGTATTTTTTCCGGGAAACATTTTATGCCCTATGTATTCTTTTGCCTTCCGTATTAATTTGCTTAAATTGCCATAAAATCCCAGACTGGATGGCTTAAGCTACAAAAATTTTATTTTCTCTCAGTTCTGGAAGCTGGAAGTCTAAAATCAAGGTTCTGGCAGGCTTAGCTCTCAGTGGTCACTCTCTTGCTGCCTCTCCATGTAATAACTGTCCTCCTTTGTGTGCATACCTCTGGGTGCTTCTTATGAGGACCCCAGTTGTATTGGATTAGGGAGTAGCTACCCCTTTAAGGGCCCTCCAACATTTGCATTTCAGTTTAGTCTGTTAATACCTTGTTGCTGACTGGCTTTGGCTGAAAATCATACCCTTTTCTCTCTGCATCCACTCTTTTACCAGTTTCCAGGATTGCTGGAAAAGGAATGGGCTATAAACTAACGAAAAGATGTACTAGGAGCTTGAGGAAGAAATGCAAGATTGCAGATGCTGTTTTAGGTGTCTTTGGTCCAACCTCGCATTTGCCTGTATCATTCTTGAGAAGATCATTGGATTCTTTCCTTTCCCTCTTTGTCAGAAGACAAGAAATTAGATTTCAGAATCACTTGACAGGGCACCAGGGAGACATTTGATTATTAGTAGTCTCTTCAGAAGTCTTGTAGATTTAACGCTGTGGGAAACCCATGGGAGGTCACATGATGTATCTTCATCTATGTGGGATGAAGAATCGGCTCACAAGCTCCAGATTCACCCCAGCTGGGACGCAAGTCCAGCCTCTTGTCTTGAGTTCTTGTGTATCATTAAAAGCCAAACCGACAAAGGAAAAGCAGGTTGTCTTGTGGTGCTGTGCTTTGCTAGATGAGGAATCACAGGCTGCCAGTCCGCTTTGTGACAGGTCCTTCCAGAATGACCTTCAGGGGAAACCTACCCTTACAGCCATCAGACGAGGAAGGAGACTGTGTCAGGAGCTCAGGAATTAAAGCCCAGATCATGTTGAGAGACAGAATTGGGTGAAGGTGTAATTCAGCAATAAGAGTGCTTGCTTAGCATCCATGAGCCAGTGGGATCAACACCTCCCACAGACATCCACACAAAGGAAAAGTTTTCCTTACTGTCTCTATATTTTTTTCAAGGTGTACAAGTTTATATAGAAGCCTAGGAAAAACAGACACCCTAGAAACAGATCGTCCATGTTTTCTCTGGATTTCTTCCTTTCATCCACTTGCATTTTCTAACTTTGTATTAATAGGTTGATATACTTGCTAATAATAAAATGTTTTTTTATCAAGGATTAGAGCATTTTCAATTTGCTATTTTAATCTCCCATTCCTTTCCTCACAGTTGACAAGATAGACATGTTAACTTTATTCAATGAGTTCATTCCTCCATGTAGATTAGAATTATTGGATGATCATGTCTGAGTTTCTGGAAGAGATGACATTGGTGTAACTGTGAGAGACACAGTTTCTGTGTCAATAGGATTGTAAGAGCTCTAGATTTCCCTTCCATACCACAGCTAGACTTTTTGCTTTTGTACTGAGGATCGAACTCACAACCTTGTGTTTACCAGGCAGGCGCTTACAACTAGACTTCTTTATATATCAAAAGGAAAGAATTTCCCAATAGTTTGAAAACTGATTAATTTTTAACTAACCAATATCCTTTATTTTAAAGGCAATTGTTTTTACATGCTTTCTTTATGAGAATGGGAAATGGCAGCTGTGAGGAATTATGTGGTGTGTTGTTGCCTTTATTTTTACCTCAAGAATAGTTTTACAGTCATTTTGTCTATAATAAACACTGCAATGACTGAAGCTTATTTTTCTTTTCAAGCTATCTAAATATGTTTTCTCATGAAATAATAGTAAGTGAAAACTATTTACACAACTGAATCAATTGCTTAATTTTGAATCTACAAATATATCACATTTTACTTACTAAAGTATTTCTCTTGGGGGTCTTGTTTTGTTTTGTTTTTTTGTACTGGGGATCGAACTCACGACAGGGCAGGCACTTATACCACTAAGCTAAACCCCCAGCCCTTCTCTTGGGTTCTTAAGAACCATGGAAGGGGTCTAGGGATTTAGCTCAGTGGCTTAAGTGCCTGCCTAGCAAGCATGAGGTTGTGAGTTCAAAAAACCATGGAAGTTTTTTATAGAAAAGGACACATCTGAAAATCTGTATGATTTTTGACAAGATTTAACTTTTTTTTTTAAGGACAACATTTTATTGCTACCAGAGACTTTTACATCAATCAGTACATGGTTCTGACCGCAGTACCTTCCTCAGACTGCAAAGGGAGCTCAGGATCCAATAGTAAGAGAAGCACAGGTAGGTAGGTTGGGAGACAGGGAATAATTTTCATCAGAAAATCCTAACACCCTAACATAAACAAGGGTACTGAATTACATGTTACAGACTCCAATCGTAGAGCTGCCCCAACATTTAGACAGTCTACTGATTATAAATGAGTGAAAACAGATCAGCTACAAAAATCTATGTTATATTTCTTTGGTGAGCACCTGGATATATTAACTTTGTCCCAAATTCTTTTATACAAATGTCAAAATGCTTTCAACGAATCTAAATGTTCGTTACACATCATTTTAAAGTTTGAGATAAATAGGGCTCTTTTCATTAAATATTTAAAACCTTATTCACTAAATGTTTTTTTAATTAAAATTTTAAAAAAAATTTTAAAAAATTAAAATTTTAAAAATTGAAATTAGAAAAAAAATCATAGAAAATTTCAATTTACAAATTGATCCTTAAATCTCCATTTTCACCCATATTTCACACATTCAGTTCCACTAAAACTTACCAAGCTTACCTCAGTGTTATGCAAAAGTCTTTCTTATTACCAGAGTGATTGATTCTTTCACTTAATTTTATTTATTTATTTATTTTTTGCTTCACAGGGAATGTATTAATTTCCCAAAGTCCATTAAAAAATAATAATTATGAGACTCCCTTGTTTTTTAAACTGTTTTCTAGCCTAGGCCAATTTCCTATTCTTCTGTTATAGGTCAGATCTGGGGTGTCCTCATGTGCTCAGAGGTGGGGTTTTTAGGAGGTGTTGGATCATGGGATTAGGCCCCTGACTCACTATTAGCAAGCTCATGGAAGACTTGCTGTTAAGAAATAGGGACTAGCTGAAGAGATTGGTTACTGGGGCCATGGTCTAGAAGGATGTGTGTCTCTCCCTGGCTCTTTCCTTTGCTTGCTACTTCCTGGTCTCCACGATGTGAGCAGTTTTCTCCAGGGCACTCTTCCACCATGCCATTCCTGCCTCAGAGGCAGCTGCCCAAGCATGGACTGAGACCTCTGAAGGTGTGAGCTAAAATAAACCTCTCCTCCTTGAAATTGTGGGTGTCAGGTACTTTGTTCCAGTGACAAGAAAGTGACCAAGACAAGGGTTTGGTATTAGAAAAGTAGGATTGTTGTTATGACTATATCTGACTATGTTGTTTGGATGCTTTTGAAACTGGTTCTCAGGAAGAGTTTGAAAATGTTGGCTAGCGAAGCCTTAAAATGCTGTAAACTAAACTTGATGAGTGATACTTATTGGAACTCCGAAGACCAGAATGCTGGTAGAAATACAAATGTTTGTGAAGTAATCGATGGCAGGGCTGGGGATTTAGCTCAGCAGCATAAGTGCCTGCCTGGCAAGTTCATGGTCATGAGTTCAATCCCTGGTACAAAAAAAAAAAGAGGAAAGAAAGAAAGAAAGAAAGAAAGAAAGAAAGAAAGAGAAAAGAAAGCCATTGGCAGTTGGACAACACCATGTACATGGCAGAAAATTTGTCTGCATTTTGTCACATCCTGAGACCTTGCAGGATACTAAGATTGAAAGAGGTGGACTAATCAACCTGGAGGAGGAAATTTCAAGGTGTAAACATCCATGCTGTGGCATAGGTTATTCTAACCAGCATGTTATTCTTGCTTTGAGCAGGATTGACAGTGAAAATCAGGAGCACAAAGCCTGTTTAAAAAGTTTGAAATTTTGCTAGAAAGCAAGCACTTCCAAAGGTGGGTCCTTGAAGAGTGTGTTGGCTGAAAGGGTTAACATTAAAATGAAGCCAAGTCCTTTGTATCAGGATAATAGGAAACATGGCTTGAGAGCATCTCAAGAGTCAGCAAGGCCCCATCCTTCTCTGGCTCAAGGAGATAAAAGAATAAAGGTAAACTCCCTTGAAAGACTCTATTTTTGAGAAAAGAGCCCCTGTGTCCCCTACTCAAGAAGAACCCACATAGAAAATTCATTGCAAGGGATTCAGCTCATGGTGCTCAGCCTTCCAAGCACTCAGAGGCCACGCAGTCATGATTGGGAACTGGCTACTATTCAAACTGATGCAGACCTCTGCACCATCCACATGGTGCTGGGTCTATGGCCATGCACAGTGCAAGATTTGTGGGGTCAGGGAAGCTTCCACCTAGATTTCAGAAGGCCTGGGAGGCCAGGCAGGGTCCCCCTGAGAAGGTAGTATGTGAATATGTGAGAGTGGAAACAAAACGTCAGTGGATCATAGGAAGCTGGAGAAGCCAGGAATGTAGAACATTTGTGGAAAACCACAGGCAGTGAGTGAATTCAACCTAAGAGGCCATGAGGGCTGGAATTGGCCATATCATAGGGATAGTGCCACCCACACCCATTGGAATTTACATCTCATCACAACTTGCCTTGGGTGTTGGACAAAGAGCTACAGAATTTGATGTTTGCCCTGTTCAGTTTTGGTCTTGCTTTGGTCTCATTCTTTTCTGTCCCCACAGTTCTACCTTTTGGAGTGGGAATGGGAAGGCTTACGCTGTGTCAGTGTATGTTAGAAGTATTTAACTTTCTTTTTTATTTTTATAAAACCTCCCAGTTAACAGTTTGCCTTGGATCTCAGAGGAGACTTTGAAAGCAGACTTTTTAGTAATATTAGAAGTGTTAAAATTTTGGTGACTCTTAGAGATGGACTAAATGCACTTTGCATAAAAAGATGAACATGAATATTTTGGAAACCAGGTACAAAATATTATGGTGTAGATCAAGAGTGTCCTCCTGTGGGGTGCTGAGGATTGACCCCACAGGCCTTAAGATACCATAGCCAAAGATCAAAGCCCTCTATATGTCCAGCATAAGCTTACTGTGTCACATGGATCTTTTAGAGAATGATGTGTTCCTCCCTGTGGAAGGAATGGAATCTGTGTGCAAACTAAATAATTTCTGTGATATATTCTTAGACTCAGCTACTTAAAAATCTCTCTATTGATGGCTTATTGGGCTTCTGTTTTAAGGTCAGAATAAACATAGCAAGTGCTCTATAATCTAGTTTTGGTTTAAACAAACTCCACTGATCAGAACAACCAAGGAGAAATGCCAATAACTCCTAGAAAAGTACAGTAAGTTTAAACAGTAATGTACAGAGGAACCGGGAGAATTTCCCAGAGTTCTGCACAAAGTTCTGGTCAACCTCTATGAAAACTGAAAAGTATTTTTACATCTCAACTAGAGTTATAGTGTCTGAAGCTTCTCTTAATAATTTTTTATTTAAAAATAACTACTTATCTTTAGAACAATGGTATAAAACAACTGTATAAAAACACAAAGACCATTTATAACTGGTTTCACATGCATTCTGTTTCATTCTTTGGTTAATACATTCTTCCTAACACTAAGCATTTGTCCATGCCAGTGTTCAAGACTGGAATTCAAATATAACAAATATAAATCCAAATGCCACCATATGAGTTCTGGTTAAATGTGAAAATTAAACAATTATGTGTACTATCACTCTTTCTATAAATAATTCTTAATGACAGTAAAGAATTTTAAAAGCCATAAATCTGTAAGAATAAAGAAAATGGGAGGGAAAAATGAGGTAGCATTGAAAGCTGGAAACTAAACGTGTTTGCACTAAATAATTTAGGACAAAGTTTCTCAACTTTGGTACTATTGACATTTGGAGAAATACAGCCTTAATTTGTTTAATGTGGATGGCTGTCCTGTGCATTGTAGAATGTTCGGTGACATCCCTGGCCTGGTGAATTAATCACCTCCACCCCAGTTTTCACAATCAAAAATGTCCCTGGTTATTGCCAAATGTTCCCTAGGAGTAAAATTGTCCTTGTTTGAGGGCCACTAATTTAGGAAATCAAAGACATCTTGAAGTGTTCCTAAGGAAAATCCAGAAGTCAACTTATTCCGGCTAAGGAACCCACCCCCAATTTTGGAGATACCAGGTAGGAAACAGGATTGGTTGAAAATCTATGTAAGAGGCAGACTAGATACTCTATCTGCCCGCTGGCAGAGAGTCATTCAGTGACAAGGCCGAGTCTGAGGGATGCTCGGAGGCACAGGCTGTATACTGAAAGTTGAATGTACAAGTGGGATCCCAGCCCTTGCTCAGGTCCGCTCAGCAAACATTGGCTTTTAGGTGCATATTTTCCAGGTTAGATATGCAAAGATTTTAACAATGACAAAGTCTATTTGAAAAAAAGAAAAGTAAAAGAGTATGGAAGATTCTGATTCCTCAGAGCAAGCTTGGGCAGAGCAAAGAAAGAGGAAAAAGCAAGATAAAAGTACACCCTGGAGGAAGAAGAGCAGGCTGTCCTGAGGAAAGCCAGGATACTAAGCTCTTCTTGGTGTCTCTGTATTTTTTATCATTTTTTTTTTTATCGGTACCAGGGATCAAACTCACAACTGCACACTTGCAAGGCAGGCGCTTCTGCCCCTGAGCTAAATCCCCAGGCCCTGTCTCTGTATTTTTGTAGTGTAGATCCTGAGAGACAGTGCTGGAATCCCACACTTTGGCTGGCAATGCATCTAGGCCAGCTTATGGAAAACCTGCCCAGTTCTTGTGAGAAGGCCATGTACAGGGCTATGGGAACAGTTCTGCACGTGTGTTCTGGAGTCTTGTAATTAACATGTCACTATTTCCTCAGCCGGCTCTGCCACATCCTAACTCTCTGTGTCATCTCCCCTGAGAGACACAGATCCTCATAATTCTTTATGGGGTGCTGAGAGAGTAGAGATCTCTGTCTCCTATGGCTTTTTCAAGTTGGAAGGGGCTATAGACCCTATCCACTGGGGTTTATGTGCTCTCCAAATACCTTGGGGTGCTGTGTTTCACTGGCTGGGTTGAAGAAAGAAAAACCTGTCCAAAAAAACAACAAGAAAAGAGTTAATGACCATTGAGCTTTCCTATTAGCCCAAATATGAAGAGCAGGTCAGATTTCCATGCTTCCTGTCGTGGCACTGGAGTCTTGCATTTTTAAAAATTTTTTTATTATTGTGAAGGTAGCAAAATACAACAGAACAAGACAGAACAAAGCCAATCGAGACAATGCAGTGAAATTGGTACAGAACATCACAACAGGTTACCAGGATAACAGTAATAGGTACCATAGTATATCTCATTATCTTCACAATAGTTGTCCTTTCAATCAGGTATAGCAAAATCAAACCAAATACAGAACATCATAAAACCTGTCAAAACAGAGTATTGAATAGAGTGATAAAATTAATCAGAACAAAGCAAAACAGTGATAACAATATTTGCCTTCAAAGAGATGGTAGAAGGAAATCCCCCCATTTGCTATATTGTATATGGTCAACCTCCCAAGAGATGCTCAGACCTCTGGCTCCCATTTGTTAACGGGGGGGGGGGGATGTTTGATTCTCAGCCCGCGTGCCAGTAGGCTCATGGCTGCTTACCAGGGAGGTGAGCAGGTTGCTTTGTTTCCCAGTGCCCTAAGTTCCAACATGGCACAGATCTTGGGAGACACTGGCTGGTTCTTTCCCTGGGGTGGCCGCTGTTAGTTTGTGCCACAGCTGCTTACCAGGGAGGCGAGTGGGTTGCTTTGTTTCCCAGCACCCTAAGTTCCAACATGGTGCGGATCTTGGGAGATGCTGACTGGTTCTCTCCCTGGGGCACGTGACACTTGCTCAAGCCCCCAGAGGGATACTTTTGATCTGGGATTTGCCATTTGTGGGTAGACACTTGGTACATTGTTCTGCTTTGAGCCAATAGAAATGTATTTTCCACTGTGATTTATTAGACTCTGGAGTCTTGCTTTTTGAAGAGAAATCTGAAGTCTTCCAGAGGCTCGCAGGAGCAACTTTCTTCTTTTGGATGATCTTGTTCTTCAGACAGTTCAGATGGGACTGGCTTTATTCTGGAAAGATGAATCCAATTGTCTATCTCTGCCAGATTTACTGCAGTGGGTGTAGCAAGGATTACTAAGAGGGGGCCTTTCCATTTTGGTTTTCATTGGTTACTGGGTGTCTCTGCTCTCCAAGTCTTTTTTTTTTTAAATTTTGAAGTTAGTAAAATACAACAGAACAAGACAGAACAAAGCCAATGAAAACAGTACAATGAAATTGGTACAGAACTTCATGGCAGGTTAA
Organism: Hydrochoerus hydrochaeris; assembly: GCA_004027455.1. Lineage (NCBI taxonomy): Eukaryota > Metazoa > Chordata > Mammalia > Rodentia > Hydrochaeridae > Hydrochoerus > Hydrochoerus hydrochaeris. The sequence goes on from PVLA01011348.1 coordinate 11,462, forward strand.
CAGGATAACGGTAATAGGTACCATAGTATATCTCATTATCTTCACAATAGTTGTCCTTTCAATCAGGTATAGCAAAATGAAACCAAAAACAGAATATTATAAAACCTATCAAAACAGAATATTGAATAGAGCAAAACAATTGATCAGAACAAAGCAAAACAGTGAAAACAATATTTGCCTTCAAAGAGAAGATAGAAGGAAATCCCCCCTATTTGCTATACTGCACTTGATCATCTTCCCAAGAGATGCTCAGACCTCTGGATCCCAGTTAATAACTAGGAGGGGGATGGGATGTTTGTTTCTCAGCCCACACCCTGGTAGGTTCATGGGAGACGCTGACTGGTTCTCTTCCTGGCTCACTCACTGCTCACTCGAGCCACGGCTGTTTACCAGGAAGGCAGGCATGTTGCTTTCTTTCTCAGCACCCTAAGTTCCAACACCTCTTTCCAAGTCTTTACAAGCACTTGGTTCCCAGGATGCACAGTAGATGGTCCCGTGGGGAACTGGTAGGACTCCATTCCCATGCATTTGGATAGCCTGCTGCACTTGACCAATTAATGAGACGTTGTAAGAGTTTCTAGGTCTACTGTCCTCTCAGACAACAGACAAAGTCTTCTGTAGATAACTTAACCCAGTGCTGGGCATGTGGCAGACCCACACTCTTTATGGCAAACAAAGCCAGCACTCGGACATCTCTTGGCAAAGTTTTGCCGGAGCTTGGTTTAGGGTTGCCATCTTGGGTAACTTAGCAAGACCCCACCTGAAAAATTATTTAAAAACTAGAAAGAGCTAAAGATGTCACTCTTTGCTTCTCCAGAACTGAACAAAAACAAAAAAGAAGCATTGCTTAGAGTGGCAGCTGGTATGATTAAATGGAGTTTGCCAAAGATACCACATCTCAATCACCGTGATCAGGACTGCTTTTTGGTTGAGTCTTAAATAGTCCATTGTTGGTTTCAAGAGCTATTGTTTGTCTGTTGGTAGGAAACTGACTGGTGATTTACAAAATGTGATTGAAAATTAGAAAGTTATTGTGAATGTTTAACTTTTTTTAAACATTGATACAGTAAAAGACACATTGTCATTAATATCCCTCAAAAGACTCCCTCTTCCTTCAAACACGCGCATACCATTACTCTTGTCACTTTCTAAAGCGGTTCTGGAAGTCTTCTTTCATGAGTGTCTTTGTTGCATTGTCCTGGCTGCTTCATTATCATGAACTGATCACATATTTTACCTTTCACGGTCATCTTGACTTCAGGGAAGACTTAGAAGCTGTGTGGAGCTGGATCCAGTGCATGAGGCCACACTACAGTGTTTTACAAGCCTGCTTTTCCATTCAGTGGCCCTCAGAAGCACCATTCACTGTAATTTTTTTTTAAGATTTTATTTAAAGAGAAACAAAGGCATGTAAAGGGTAGAGATAATACAGAATTCCAAAAAAAAAAGATAAACAATAAGAAATCACTAGTTAATAAATTACTATTGTCCTCTTAGAAAGAGTTGTTCAAGTTACAAAATTAAAGCATACAAAGTAGATAGTCAAACAGTGAGAGTGTGAACAGCTACGCATGCATGAACCTCTACATGTATTTCTATCCTTACTGTATTAGAGGGAAAAACAAAACTTAGCAAGACAAAACAAAACAAATTCCTATAAAAACATGAAATCAAAAAGTCGTATAAAACCACAGTACAAGGTGATCTACAATGATTACTGTGTTGTTTCTTATTATCTTCAATAGAATTGTCTATATCATCAGGCATAATTGAATATAGCAGTAGTATTGAGTATAGCAGTAAATAACAATATTAGTAAAATAAAACATTGTAGACAGTATAAAACTTCAAAGCAGGTAATAATCAAACCAGAGTGGATATTCTAGTGGATCTTGTCATCTTAAGTGCAGTTGCCTATACTCTCAGACTTGATACTATCAATAAAAACAGCTTTGAATAAAATCTATCAATACAAAACAGCGATCCAACAAACCAGATTCAATTATGATCAGTCATGGTAAAACTGTGTAGGTTTTACAGAGCTTTAGATTAAGTTAATAGGAAATTAAGGATGATTACCATACTATATCCTGTTATTTTCAGGATTACTGTCTGTGCCCTCAAATCTAGTACAGGTAGAATGACTGGAACAGAATATAATACATCTAAGCAGAATAGTGTGAGTAATGTGGGTTTTAAATCTTGGTGCACTATTAACAATATAGCGTATCAAGGCCATCTATGTTAGAGATTCTAGTTATCCTTCTCTGTCTCATTTCTACTATGCTTCTGCCTTTGTTTAGTTTTCTCCTTCATTTTTCTGCCTGCCCCACTCATTGAGGCCTTTCTGCCACTGTTCCTAAAATCCTGATATTTTTTTCTCTCTCTCTAGAATGTCCTTCAGTATTCTCTGTAGGGTTGCATTGGTGGTCACAAACTCGCCCAGTTCCTCTTTGTCATGGAAGCATCTTGCTTCTCCATTAATTTCTAGTGACAGTTTTGCAGGGTATATCAATCTGGGCTGGAGGTTATTTTCTTTCAGGGCTTGGAATACTTCACTCCAAGCTCTTCTTGATCTGATGGTCTGTGTCGAGAAGTCAGCCGTGATTCTGATGGGCTTACCTTTATAGGTAATCTGTTTCTTTTCTCTGACAGTTTTTAATATTCTGTTTTTATATTGAATTTCTGGTATCTTGATTATTATATGTTTGGGTATAGCTCTGTTTTGGTTGTAGGTGGCAGGAGTTTTGTATGCCTCACATAACCAAGTGTCATTTTCTTTTCCCATGCTTGGGAAGTTTTCCTTAGTTATTTCCATAAATAGCTGTTGTAATTCACCTGTATGTATTCCTGCATCTTCCTTCATGTTTCTTAATCTTAAATTGTAGATTCTCTTGTCATCTTCTAGCCTTTGTATTGTTACTGCCTGTTTCCTTGTTATTTTTAAGAGATCTTTCCTTTCATGATCACACATGCAAACTTCTCTTCAAGTTTTGATAGTCTATCCTTAGCTTCTTTTAAGGCATTTTGCCAGCTTTCAATGGAGTTTTTAATTTCCTGGTAGTCTCTTTGAATCTGCTTCATGTATTCTATATTTTCTTTATATTCTTTATCAAATGTTTCTCTCCTTTTTTTGTGTTCCTCCCTTCTTCCATCTGTATCATCGTGAGAGATGCTTCCTGAGAGCATTTCTTTTATTACTCTACTCATATCTTGCTTTACCTGATTTAATATTTCAGATTTGAGCTCATCTAAAAGGTTCTGAAGATGTCTCTTAATGTCCATTGAAGCCATGTCTGATGTTACATGTTTGCCGCCCTCAGTCTTCCTTGTTTTTCCTTCTCCTGGATCAGGGATCTCAGGGTTCTGGGCTGGGGGCCTCCTCCTGCCTCTCTCTCCTGTCATGGCCCTGGCTTCCTCCACTCAGGTTACAGTGCAAGTCCCAGCCCCCTTCCCTGTTGGCAACGTTTCCTCCAAAGCACACTGGCAAGGGACCTCTGCCCTCTCCTGCCTGCTCTTGTCACTGAGGTGTAAGCAGCAGCTGCATATGCCTGCCCCTCCCCATCAGGTCAACCAAACTTCAGGGGCAATCACCTGGTTAGTGCGTGCTAGGCGCAGGGAATTGATTTGGGACGTCTCATTGGGTCCCAGCCAGGGGCTCGGCCCAGTCCAAGCAAATCACACAAATCTGCTCTTGGGAGGGCGGAACCAACTGAAGTCACTGTCGATCCCAGTTCAGGCTCCTTCTGCCTGATTCCAACATGTCACCCACCTGGTCACGTCCTTCCTGTGGGGGGGGTCTCATTTCCAGCACTGACCGTGGATCAATGAAGGTTCCTTCACTGGCTCCACTCTCTGCTCTCTGCCCTCCATTGAGCTCACCAACCCCCCAACTCCAGTGCTGCTGTGCTTCCTGTGAGTGGCAGTGGGAATGAGTTTGGGCAGCTCTGCCAGCCAGTGCGGATTCAAGCTGGTGCAAACTTGGCGGATCACCACGAAAATGCTGTGTCCCGTAGTTTTTCGCTGTTCCAGTTGTAGTCACGAAGTATTTGACAAGTTTTTTAAGTTTTAATTTCTTCCTGTGTCAAGAGGATCCATCTCCCTCTGTCTGGGTCCCTCCAGGGTGTTTTATTCTGGCATATGAGTTGTTTCTCCTGGGAGGCTGTGTATTTTGTTGCTCACTGATCGGCCATCTTGTCTTCTCCCTCTCTTTGTATTTTTTTATCATACCTCATAAAGACAGGAAAGCTGGGCGTGGTGGCGCACACCTGCAATCCCAGCACTCAGGAGGCTGAGGCAGGAGGATCGCTGTGAATTTGAGGCCAGCCTGAGCCACAAAGTGAGTTCAGTTTAAGGCCAGCCTGAGACCCTGTCTCAGAAAGCCAAAAAAAAAAAAAAAAAGACAGGAAAGAGGACTTCTAAATATTGCTTAACAAGTGGCAAGAAAGATGAGATAAGTGTGTTCAAAGTAAAAAGGAGTATTTTGAGGGGAATTAAAGGCAATGTGACTTTTCTGTAATAATTTTAAAACTTTAAACATTCAACCAAATATATGTCTATACTTGCCTCATAGATAGATATGTCTACCATCCCTGTATTAACTGATTTCTGCCAGGCTCTCTGTGATAAAATATCAGCTTAATTTATAAGCTTAATTGTGTGTGTGTGTGTGTGTGTGTGTGTAACAGAGTGCCAGTTTCAAAGATTTCCACTTGGCTCTCTTCATTCTGACAGTTCTTAACCCACCAAGGAAGCAGTGTGATAAGTCAGTCAGCAGGAATATCTACTGCAAATACACATTCAAAGGCCAAGAAATGACAATAGGTGGGTCTGAAGACTCAGTGGACTCACTGTCACAGTGACCAGAACTCTACCCATTACCAGACCCTGGTGGGTATATTCCCACCATGGCCAGCTGTATGCATACGTGTTAACAAGGAGCCCAGTATGAACTGAAAGTGTCTGGCCTCTTGCTTAAAAATCACTAAGAATTTCCAGAGGGGAATAACAGAACAAGAAGCACTCAGGACCTTCTAGATGTGAAGTGCTGTGTGGTTGCATGGTTCATGCGTCCACAAAGCTGGGCCCTGCCCCGCTTCCCTGATGATTGGTCAGGCTCTGAGTAATGTCACCTTGGACCTGTGCTCGACAGAGTGTTTGGGTCTCCTCCTTCCCCAATGTAGAGTTACCTAAGTAAACAGCCTACCTAAGTAACATTCATTGACCACCTCCATAGCTCTGTGCAGGTCAGGCCCCTTGGCCGTCCCAGAAGTCCAGCCCCTCATTACAATAGTTGCATCCACCTGGCTCCTGATTGTATTAAGTGCTAGCCTGGCCTCTATTGGGGTGGGGGTAGGGAAAGTGGGACAGAGCTGTTTTACAGTCTTGATTGCTATCGGTATGAAATGCCACTTCTGTAAAGACAGATCTTCATACGTACCCACAGAGGAAAATATCACTGAATTCTTAAAGATGTGGGTGACCCTCTCTCACCAGCACATCTCTATTACTCTGGTGAGGTACACTTTGGAACATCTCATAAAGCAGAGTCACCTATTCCTCCCTCCGTGTACCCCCTTCAGTATGCCCACTTCTCTGAGCCTTGCGATCCCTCTTGTACCACCTACCAAGGCATTTCTGGCATTGCTCCCTCTCTTAGTATAGAACATTGCTTTCTGACCGCTGGTGTGCACCATCTCCCGGGGGACTTGCCAGAGTGTATCCCAGGATTCCTACTGAAATGAATGCCTTGTCTGCCTTCATTTAACACCCTCAGAAATTCTCTCCCATATTTTTTCTTCACTTCTGGTGGTGCCCACTGACTAAGTGTTACAGTTTAGATCTAAACGTCCCTGAAAGTCTCATGTGTTTAGGTGATTGGATCACAGAAGTGCTCTCTTCATCAGCAGATTGATCCACTGATGAATGGTTCGGTAGCTAGAAGAGATGTGCCATTGAAGCCACGTGTTTACAGGACACATCTCCCTCCCTGACCCATCTCCTCTCCCTCTGCTTCTTGGAGGCCATGAGGCAAGCAGCTGGTCTCTACCATGCCATTACAGTATTATGTTTCTACCCTGGAGCCAGCTGACAGTGGTCTGTGGACTGAATCCCCCAAAACCGTGAGCTTTCCCTCTTGAAGTTGTGGGTGTCACATATTTTTTACTTGGGAAAGGACAGTAATGGGAAAGTGACTAACACACTAGGTCAGTGATAATGAACCTTTTAGAGTTTCAAACAGCCCAAGATAGCACATGTGACATAGGTTCACCACCACTGCAGTAAGTATCCCGATTCCTTTAATGTGTTGTTTCTTTTCTTGCCAGTTGAGTGAATGCCTAATAGCCAGGATAGGATATTGGGGGAAATATGAAGAGATACCTGCTGTTTGTAGTGGGATGTTCCGTGCATTGTCTTCAAAAAAGGAGACTAGTTCAACATAACACTCAAAACATTAACCAGAGCAATCAGGCAAGAGAAAGAAAGAAAAGGAATACATGCAGGAAAGAAGAAGTAAAAGTATTGTGATTTGCAGATCTTCTACATAGAAAACCCAAAAAAAAAAACATCAGAAGACTCCTAGAACCAATAACCAAAGTAAAAAATGTAGCCAAGTTACAAAATAAACACATGAAAATTAATAGCATTCATGTACACCAATAACAAACTCAGTGAGAAAGAAATTAGGAAACCAATACTACTCACAACAGCATCAAGAAATATTAAATACTTAGGAATTGATCTAACCAAGGAAGTGAAGGACCCCCACAATGAAAACAACAGTACTCTTAAAAGGGAAATTGATGAGGACATCAGAAAATGGAAATACATCTCTTGTTCCTGAATAGGCAGAACCAATATTGTCAAAATGGGCATATTTCCAAAACTGATATACAGACTTGGTGCAATCCCAATCAAAATATTCACAGAGGTAGAGAAGACCATTCTAAAATTCATATGGAACTAGAAGAGACCCCAAATACCAAAAGCAATTCTGGGCAATAGGAGCAAGGTAGGAGGCATCACAATCCCAGATTTGAAGTTATATTACAAAGGTACAGTGATACAAACAGCATGGTACTGGCACAAAAAGTCATACAGATCAATGGAACAGAGTAAAAGATGAAGAAACAATCCCAGGCACATTTGTATGTCTGATCTTCCACAAAAACATACACAGAAGGAAAGATAGCCTCTTTTTTTTTTTTTGTACCAGGGATTGAACTCATGACCTAGTGCTTGGCAGGTCAGTGCTTATGCCACTGAGCTAAATCCCCAGCATAGCCTCTTTAATAAATGATGCAGGGAAAACTTGATATCCACTTACAGAAGAGATGCCAAACTAAAATCAAAGTGGTCAAAGATCTAAATATTAAAATAGAAACACTTAATCTGCTGGAAGATAAAATAGGTAAAATTCTTGAACACTGAACTCCAGTTCCACAAGAATTAACATTGAAAGTCAACAAATGGGCTATATCAAATTTAAAAGCTTCTGCATAGCAAAAATAAAACCAATAGAGAGAAGAGAGCCTACATAATGGAAAACATTTTTGCCTGTCAGCCTTAGACAGAGGACTGATACGTAGAATATAAAAAGAACTGGAAAAAATTATAACCCCCAAAGTAAAAGACCCAATCAAAAAAACTGATCAAATAAAATTAATAGAGACTCCTCAGAAGAAGTACAAGAAGCCAATCAATACATGAAAAACATCATGGTGAACCTCAGAGAAATGCAAATGAAAACAATACTGGTAGTCTATCTTACTCCAGAAATCTAGTAAAAAGAAATCAAATAACAAAGACTGGAAAGGCTGCAGAGGAGAAAAAGAACCACTCTACTTTATTGGTAGGAATGTAAACTAACACAAGCACTATTGGCAATTCCTCAAAAAACTAAAACTACAAATTCCATTTGACCCAGCTATTTCCCTTCTGCGTATCTTCCTGAAAGATTTAAAGACATCACAGTACAGCGACGCGTGAGTACTTATGTTTGTAGTAGTACAACCCATAGTAGCTAAACCCTGAAAGAAACCTGTCTATCAGCAGGTGAATGGATAAAGAAAATGGTGTTTATACACAATGGAGGGCCACCACAGCATAATGGAGGGGAAATTTTGAGTCATTTGCAGGAAACGGATGCACCTTGACACCATTGATTTTAAATGAAATAAATCAGACGCACAAGCTTAAGTAGCGCATGGTTTCTCTGATATGAAAAACCCGAACTATAAATAAAGAACAAGTTAAAATATAGGTGATAGGACGTAGGGAGATAGAGCTCTATCAAATGGGACCAAAAGATGGAAGGATGGGAAGAGAGGGGAGGGAAAGCACAAACAGGGATTGAGAATTGTGTCGTGTGCATGTACCAACTGCCATCTAGGAACGTAATTATTAGGTACTGCAAACGTGCGTGCTGATAAGAAATAGAAACTGAATCAAAAGAAAAGAGGACTATTGGACCACAGTGGTGAGAGCTGAGGCTGACTCAGTTCTCAGGTGTTTCAACACATATCTCTTATCTTATTATCAGGCTCAGACTCTTTTGTCAACCTGGGCTCTGACCCGGTCATAGCAAACCTGTCTAGCTTGAGGAATTAAGCTTTTTGTCTCTCTCTCTTTCTTTCTTTCTTTCTTTCTTTCTTTCTTTCTTTCTTTCTTTCTTTCTTTCTTTCTTTCTTTCTTTTTCTTTTTCTCTTTCTTTCTTTCTTTCTTTCTTCCTTTCTTTCTTTCTTTCTTTCTTTCTTTCTTTCTTTCTTTCTTTCTTTCTTTCTTTCTTTCTTCTTTCTAGCTATACATGGTAAATTCTAAGCCAGGTCCTCGGTTTTCTCCATACCTGTTATTGAAGAAAAGAAATTCATCATGTACAACCAAAGAGGGCCTCTGGCTTTCACATTTAACTTGTGAAAGTTGATTAATCATCACTGTTAATCTTTCCTTTTGCCAGAGCATCGGTTGAGCACAGCAACAGCCACCTCTACCCTCCTGGCAGTATTGTGTTTGCCATGGCGCTCTGCACCTGGTAACATTCCCCATCCTGAACATTGCTACCACCAGGGCAAGGGTTAATGGCTGAACTGTTGCCTCGTGCTGTCAGTCCCCACCCCATCCCCAGGAATGGCACTGTCACTGCCAGCAGTGTGGTACAAAACGTAGCTCCAGAGTCCCATCTGACAATTGGATTTTCAGACCAGCTCTGGTACCAGATTTTCACACGTTAGTTTTCTCAGCAGACTCAGAGACTGGCCAGCAGGAGGTGGATGAGTGAGTGGCCCCGGGGATTAATACCTAGGGGGAGAATCAAGGGCAGGGGAAGAGGATTGGGCAGAGGGAGAATTTGGCTGACCCCGCAGGGAGCTCTGGAGCTGGGTTGGCTCTGCAGAATGTTTCTCGGTACAGTGAAGGCCTGTGCTGCTTCCTGTGCTGACCAGTCATTAAATGACATCTGCTCTGAGATGGGGTCTTGGACCACAGGCCAGGCAACTCTCTGAAGCAGACATCATTCAGTAACGGGCAGGCTGTAGCGGGATGTCTGCCAGCAGCATTTCAGCAGCTAGGGGACCAACCTGTGTTCTACAGGGATCCGGTGGCTCGTCCCACCCCACTGTAGCGTGCGAGTAGAATGCAGCTCATTCTGGCATCCACTGCGGCATCCTTGAGCAACACGAATACTAACCACAACCAGCACCGCCAATGACACCCACCCTGGGGCTTGAACCCAGTCTTAGGCATGCTAGACAAGCACTTGCCACCGACTGAGCTATATCCCCAGCCTTTTCATTTTGATCTTCCAAAAACTGTGTTACAACCGGGTCAAGAAATATGTGTATGAAGCATGAAAATTAAAATCCTTTTTATGTGGTAGGAAACCAAGAGATCTTGAAACAGCCTGCACAGATGGTGTGATTCACTCAGATATTTTTGTCTTCCCTTTATTAAGGGAACCACTCTGTCTACCCATCTTATATTTCTAAATTTTTTTCAATATTTTTCCTTTTTTCTCTTCTCTAATTCCTTTCTCCTCCTCCTTCCTCTCTATTTATATTTCTTGCTCTCTCTCTCTCTCTCTCTCTGTGTGTGTGTGTGTGTGTGTGTCTTCCCTATACTGACGACTGAACCCAGGGCCTCCTCACTGAGCTACTTCTGTGTAGCCCTTTTTGTTTTATTCTGAGTCAAGTCCTCAGTCACTAAGTTGCTTAGGCTCAGCAATCCTCTTGCCTCAGCCTCACACAGTGCTGGGAATACACACATGCACCACCACACTCAGCTTCCAATAATTTTTTAATGGTAAAGAAAGGCATTTTGCAGCTAGTTTTTGTTTATTTTCCTAGACAGGAAGTCAACTACCAACTGAGTGCTAGATACCTGCCAACTTTATTGTCCGTAAAGGTAGAATGCATTGACAGATTGTCCCTTGTTATTTTATTTTTGATAAAATTTTGGTTTCTAGTTGTATTGTTGGTTGGACCTGTTCATATGTCTTCACCAGCAGCCAGAGTCTCTCTCAGGTGGACGATTCTGGCATAAACTACTTGAGCTCAGTGCTTCCAAACCAGTTTGATAAGTCTTCCTTAGAGATGCTGAAGGGCTGCCCTGGCCAGGAAACCTGAAATCTACAGTCTCCTAGTGACTATCGTGGGGTGACCCGTTCATAATTGGAAAGTGTCTTAGTTACATTTTCTCGTTGCTGAGACCAAATACCCAACACCCAGTTAAAAGGGGAAAGGTTTATTTAGCTCACAGGTTGTAGAGATTTCAGCCCATAATCAGCTGGCTCCAAAGCAGGGTGGCACATGGCAGAAGGGCAAAAGTTCAGGGTGGCAGAAGACAGCAAAAGCAACAAGGCGGGGAGAGAGGACAAGTCTCTTTTGCATCCTTATATTGTAAGCAGGCTACCCGCCCTAGGGCAGGTGTAGCACTCACGCTGTTAATCCCAGCATGGGACCATGAATCAGTCACAAACTCTAGATTGGACCACTGAAAAGTCTGCCTCCCCATGACTGCATGAGGCTCTGAGGGGACATCTAGACACAAACCATAACAGGAAGTTCCTTCCAGAGTTTTTTCTAAGTAGCCTTGTGGGTGAGCCACCCAAGTGGAACTTGATGAATCTGATGAGCTTGGCCATGGACCAGTTCTTTTTAGCTTTGCCCCTTGGATTTGTTCATCATATTACTGTCTTTCTTGGCTGACTTTCTGGCATATTCTTATGGTTTTTTGTTTCTTAATTTTTTTTCAGTACTGGGAAATGAACTCAGTGTTCTACCACTGGGCTACATCACCAGCTCTTTTTAATTTTTATCCTGACACAGGCTGGGTTTGAACTTTGCTCTCTTCCTGCCTCTGCTTTCTGAGTAGCTGGAATTGCAGGCGTCTGCTGCTGCTCCGGGTTCTCTTTCTCCCACTGTCTTTTTTTTAAACAAGGAATGATAATTGTCAATTTAAAATAGTATGCCATCTGTCAAACTATGTTCATGTCCTCAGTATTCACAGTATTTCATCAGTGTCAATGGGGCAGAAGTTATTATCCCCATTTGATGGATGATGAAACTGAGGCTTAAGGGGGCTATGTTTTTTTTACCTGTGAACTATATAAATATATATTTAATTAACAATAGGATCCTTTATGCTTCTGATGGTTGTTTAGAATTTTAAAACTGCCAACAAGAAATTGTTTAACATTAAGTAGTGTTACATTGTAGATGTTTTTCTACCCAAGGGTTTTCTGGAGTCTTCTTTGTCTGATAATAAGCTTGTTCTAGAATAATCTCTTCAGGTTTCAAGATCATCATGCTAAAACCTAGAAAAATTCACTCTTCTATTTAAAAGATCTGAATTGTCTGAACTGTCAAACCAAAAATGGTTTGACATCCTGTTTTTTTTTTTTTTTTTTGTGTGTGTGTGTGTGTGTGTGTGTGCCAGGGATTGAACTCACAACCTCATGTTTGCCAAGCAGGCACTTATGCCACTGAGCTAAACCCCCAGCCCCTATTTCATCCCTGTTAAGCAAATGTGATCTCACTTGTGCTGGAGATTTTGGGGTGATCATTCCAACACTTTAAAGCAAGACAAAAGAGTTGAGGTAAATAGAAGAGGCTCCCAAGGCATAGCAAGCTCTTAAGAGTAGAGGTGGCCAATGGTGCAATCCATGGTGGTCTGTTGAGTAGCTCTGGGGGATTGAGTTCGGGACCACCCATGGATAACAAAATTCTGCTCAAAACCCTTGCATAAAAAGCTGCAGTATTTGCATATAACTTAGGCACATCCTCTTGTAAATTTTAAAGCACCTTTGAATTACTTATAATACCTAATACAATGTAAATGCTATGTAAATAGTTGTTAGGCTGTATTATTTAGGGAAAAATGACAAGGAAAAGTGTCTGTGTTTGCTCAGTACATATGTGATTGTTTTCCAAATATTTTCGATCCATGATTGGCTGAATGCATGGAACACAGAGCCCGTGGACACCTAGGGCCCATTGTATTGAAAAACACAGGGTTTGGTGGTGGACGTCTTAGCTCAATGCTACAGACTCGTTCCACATTTCAACCTTTCTTCTATTTTTATTTTCACATTGTAGAATCACTATAGAAAATTTGGTTCTCCACTTTTCTATAAAACAAAGTATTCATTTTTGTTTGCTTGCTTTTGGGCTTCTTTAAATAATATAAAATTACATCTTAACAAGTACCAGGTCTCCATTGATGCCAGGTCTCCATTATTTGCTGACCATCTATTAAGCAGATTGCTCAATTTTAATCTTCCAGACAAGTTTATAGCTCTGAAGCCTGATGCTGCTTGGATAGTCTTTTGCCAGCTCTTGTATAAGGATGACACAAAATTTGGGTCAGAGGTGGAAAAAAGGGCAGATGGAATTCTTTTTGTAACTTTGAAGCTTTAAATTGTTTTGTTTTGTTTTTGAAGGTAGTAAAATACAACAGAACAAGACAGAACAAAGCCAATGAAAACAGTGCAGTGAAATTGGTACAGAACTTCACAGCAGGTTACCGGGATAATAGCAATAGGTACCATAGTATATCTCGTTATCTTCACAGTAGTTGTCCTTTCAATCAGGTATAGCAAAATCAAAGCAAAAACAACATTATAAAACCTATCAAGACAGAATATTGAATAGAGCAAAATAATCAGAACAAAGCAAAACAGTGAAAACAATATTTGCCTTCAAAAAGAAGACAGGAAGAATCCCCCATATTTGCTATACTGCATACGGTCATCCTCCCAAGAGATGCTCAGACCTCTGGCCCCAGGTCAGCATAATCAACCCAACAATGTAAGCATTTAGTTGCTTTATGTGGCTTAGTTGCTACCAACTCAGGCTGACCTCGACACCTTGCTAAACGGGGCGGGGGGTTAGGGGGTGGGGAGGATGATATATATGGTATGTTTGATTCTCAGCCTGCGTGTAGGTAGGCTCACGGGAGACGCTGACTGGTTCTCTTCCTGGCTCACCCACTGTTCCCTGGCGCCACTGCTTACCAGGAGGGAGGACGTGTTGCTTTCTTGCTCGGCCCCACAAGTTCCAACATGTCTGGATCTCGGGAGACACTGACTTGCTCTCTTCCTGGTGAAGGCTTTAGTTTTACAATAAACTGTGGATTGTTTTTTTTCTGTCATTGTTTTGTTTCATTGGTACCAGGAATTCACATGAATTGCCATAAGGCCAGCCTGGGCTACATAGCGAGTTCAAGGCTAACCTGCACTACACAGTGAGACCTTGTCTAAAAAAAAAAAAAAAAAAAGAAATGAAACTAGTATCTCTCTTCTTGAAGCTGATCAAAGAAACTTTAATCCTCCCCCAATATCTTTTTTTTTTTTTTTGAGACAAGATCTCACTATGTAGTCCAGGTTAGCCTTGAACTCACTGAGTGGCCCAGGCTGGCCTTATGGCAATAATCTTGCCTCCTCAGCCTCCCAACTGCTGGGATTACAAGTATGTGCCACCATGCCCAGTCCCATTTCTGGCCTGAAATTAATCATAAAGAAAATTTGTGCCTAAGCCATAAGAGAAGCCATATGGTGCTGCCCCATGCCTCGGAGGAAGAAATGCTGCCCAGAGAGCCCACAGCTACATCTCCTCTCAAAATCCTCCAACGTCTGTGCCTATGCAACGCAGACTCCAAGAGAACCCACAGACAGACGGTTCCAAGACCTTCTGACAGCTGAGTACCTGGAGGCTCTTGAAGGAGGGGCACCTGTCCTGTGCTATACAACTCTTCATCAGCACGTTTTGTAGTATCTTTCATAATACGTTAGTAAACACAATGGGCATTTCCCCGAGTGCTGTGAGCTGCTCAAGCAAATTAATCAAACACAAGGGGCAGGTTTGGGAACTCCAGGTTCCAGCCAGCTGGTCAGAAGCACCAGTGAAAACAACCTGGGTTTGCAGCTGGCACCTGTGTGTGGAGAGAGGCAGCGCTGAGCACTCAGCCCTCAACCCGTGGGAACAGGACAGACTCTGGGGAGATCTCGTCTGGGTGACTTGGATCAGAGGACACTCACCTCATGCCCACTGCTGCAGAACTGTTTCTTGCTTGGTGTATGAGGAAAAACACCCACACATCTGAGGCCAGAAGTCTTTATAGGGATTGTTGAGGCGAGAGATTGGGGTGGGGGGGACACTTTTCTCCCAACACACCTCTTCCCTGTCACAGAGCTGCCTTGTTTTCCAAGGGAAACAAATGTCTTGCATTCCCTTCTGCAGAAACACTGTCTACACTCACAAGCCTACACGTGGATCCTACAGCAATGGCAACTTCCTGCATCTTCTCCCTGTCAGAACATACAGCCACAGATTTTCTTTCCCAAGGGCTAAATTGCATTAAATGCAACAGAGATTCCACATAGATTTAAGTCATTAAAGGCGACTTAGGTTATTTCCAGTGTTTTCTGTTACAAGCTGTGCTCTAGCAGCCGATCATACACCCTGGACTGATATTTACATCAACAATGGGCTGAACATGATGGCAGCCCCATAAAGTTAAATTGTCATAGCTGTCTCAGGGCTTACAGAACAATATAATTACCTAATGATAACATTTCTCAGAACATACTCTGTCATTAAATGACTCTGACTGCAATTTTCTCTTATGTTTAAGTGATTTTTACCCCAGAGTTTAGTTTGAAGTATCACAGTAGAGACACAAATATATTTTCTCTAGATGGATGCTAAATTAACCAAATGTGATTTATGGAATAATTTATCTTTTACCAGCGATTTGAAAGGCTTCCTTTACAAACAAAAATTTCATGGTTAAGAGTAAACTCCCGAAATCTCTATTTGTTTTATTTATATCTGCCTGTGAAAATATTTGAATCACTATAGTCTATAGCATTACTATAGCAGTGTTTTTTCATACTTGTTAGGACTATTTCCCCTCATTATTGTTTTTTAGAATGTTCCTTGTATTTTTACCTATGGCATAGGGAAAAATAGTTTCAGATGGCTTACATTCCCCCAAATGTCAAGTGACTACTGGGGACTTGAAATGCAGTAATGTCACTAATGAATGAAATTTTCAATTTTATTTAATTTTAATGTTTAAATAGTCCGATGTGTCTAGTGGCCACTGTGTTGGATAGGCTAGTTCTAACCGATTCTTATTTGCATATATAAAGAGTATTAATTTCCGAACCCTAATTTTGTACCTAAGCACTTTACTCAAATCTTCTACATAATTACAATTTTATCCTTTTCTTTCCGATTCACATAACTTCTATTTATTTATTTATGTTTTTTAGTATTATGGAAACAGAGGTGCTTTGAAAACTTCAGATTGTTTCATTCATTCAACAAACATCAACAGTTTTCTAAGTGTTAGGCCTTGGAGGATGCAAAACAACTGACATTAATTGACATTTTCATTGTCTTCAAGAATTTGTAGTGTGGTAATGAGGAATATCTCATAGAGACATGTAATGTGTATGATAAAAACCCATGACAGAGATAAGCAAGGTTTTAAGGGAGGAAGAGCATAAGAGTACTTTAACTGGTATGTATGTGTGAATAAAATTGCAAGAGCAAAGTTAGATTTCAAACAAAGAAGAGAGTAATTGATCTAAATGTAAATATTTTAGTATTTTTTGTTTACTCTTCAGATGTTGCATAGGCATTGATAAAATGTTTATACAATACATTGATCAGACATCCTTTGATATTATATTTGCTTTTGGAAACAGTTTTCAGAAAAAGACCTGAAAATATAGGACATGATAAAAGTGATATTTTCAGAATTCTTTAACATTCTTAACATTTAAAACATTCTTAAACCAGGCATGGTAGTGCACACCTGTAATCCTAGCACTCAGGATGCTGGGGCAGGAGAATCCTGTGAATCTGAGAACAGTCTAGGCTACAAAGTTTGAGTTCAAGTTCAGCCTGAACGACATAACGAGACGCTGTCTCAGAACATAAATAAAAACAAAACAACCATTCTTAATGTTTTAAGTCACTTGCTTATGATGATGGCAGGGCAGTTTAGCTGGTAGGCTAATTTCAAAGATAGTTTTGTAGTACTATGGACTTTCTTGTTGGTAATTACTTCACAATTCATTGTGCTTCAAACACATCATCTTTAACTGGTGGACAATGCTCCCACACCAGCATAAACCCCCATTTCCTTTGAAACTCTTAGGTAAGTAATTTCTTCTAGAGATGCTGAAATTCAAATCATCTGGCAAAACAAAAACACTAATGTGCACGGGAACTCTTTGCTACATGATGCTAATCCTTTGTTTTTCTTCAATGTGTCTGGGTCCTGATTGTATAGATTCCAGTATCAAAAAAGCTCTAGGTCAACAGCTGCTTGCCAAATGATCAACTTATCAAATTATGTACATATACCTATTTTTAAAATTCTAATTGTTTATACAATTTATACCAACTTGCTGAAACCTCATGATCAATATATTTGGGAGATGGGAGCAATGTAATTGTCAAAGTTTTATAAATTTCCATTAAATAGAAGCATAAAAGGCTATGGAATCATGGACAATGATAAATACTTATCAGATTTATTGAATCAGTCTTACAGTGTGTACACGCGTGCGCCTGTGTGCGTGCATGCTTGTGCGTGTATGTTTGTGTACGCGCATGTGCACCTCTTGTAACTGCTGGGCAAGCACTCTACCACTAAGCTCCATCCCTGCCCTCTCGTTTCTTGGGCTATGCTCAAGGTCTGGCTGGGATAAAGGTTTTAACTTATACTGAAAACTATATGGTTGGGTTTTTGTCTTTCGGTAAACTGGTTCTTTGCTTTTTAATTTGTTTTACTTTTGGAGTTGAAGATGGTACTCTGGGCTTTTGCTCTACCACTGGGCTCTACCTCCAGTGCCTTTTTCTACAAATTATGACTTACTCAATATAACCTACTTAATATAACTTATTCAAATGATGACTTGGTCCATATAAACAAATACATGTTCTTTTTCCTTTTTATGTAATTGTTAATTTCCCAGATATTCCAGTTTTTGGACAATGGAACACTTCTGGAACATGCAACTTGTGAGTAAGTGAGGGCACCAGTATGAACTCTCTTCCAGACTCACTTTCTTCATGCACTGCCTTCTCCCCTTTCAAAAACGCGGACCATGGCCTACGCGTGGTGCCGACTCACAGGAAGTGGTTGGTTCCTTGTGCTCCTCCCTACAGCCCATGAATGGTACTGACAGGAAAGTGCTGGTATCTGGTTGTCTTCCCTGCATGGCCTGTGCATAGCTCTGACTATTTCAAAGATAACAAGACATATCATGGTATCTGTTTTGTATTTACTATTATCTTGTTTTGAAGTCCTGTATTGCATTCATTGTTTTGTTTTTATTGGCTCTATTCTGTTCTGTTTTGTTTGATTTTCCTATGTCTGATGGTACAGGCAGCTATTTTGAAAACAAGAGGCATTATGGTAGTCATTGTTGATTTCTTATTATCTTTTGAAATCCTGTATCCTGTTTTGTTTTGATTGGCTTTTTTCTGTTTTATTTTGCTTGGTTTTATTCTTTTTAAAATAAAAAAAGCTGAAAGAAAGAAAGAGAGAGAGAGAAGGGAGAGGAGAATTGAGGAGAAGGCAAAGCAAAGCAAAGCAGACCATTGGGTTAGCAATATTCTTCAGGGATCGAGCATTTGCTTAACATGCCCAAGGCCCTGGGTTCAATTCCCAGCACAAAAAATAAGCCAAATAAACAACAAAGAGCACACCAGACAGTAACTTATGTATTGATCAGGACAGGCCATGCTATGCTGAACAGTTTTTGAGTTTTATTTCTTGCTCATCCATTGGATTGATGGAAGGGCTGTGTGGAGCTTAGGCACTTAGGGATTTAGGCTAATGAGCAGCCACCACTGTGAACACTGTTGGAAGAGAGACAATTCTGGGGCAGTGATGGCAAAAGCTTTAGAACTTTCAGTGATAACAAACAGCCCACTGCAGCCCGTGTGCCATAAATTTGCCTCCTTTATTCTAGGGGTCCAGAACAGACATTTTTACCTACTGTGCACGATCTGGAACCAGGCTCGAGATCCCGACCAATCACTAGAGGGTCTATAAGTAGAGAGAACTGAGAACATTTGATACAGAAAATCAATGATTATCATGATTGTATGGAGAATGTGTTGAAAAAGCAGTTTTGGCAGAGCAGAGGTGACCTCAGCGGAAATAGGAACAACATGAGCAAGGAAGGATCTCAGTGCTGGCTGTGTCTTTGGATTTGGCTGTATCCAAATCCATTCAGCTCTATAAAGGTCTCCTAACGGCTGTACAGTGCAAGCTGCACCTGCTTATGTGAGATGGGGCAGAAGCTATAGGTATTATTTATCTTTTGGTTTTTTCCTGTTTTCTTTTTTTCAGGGGGGATGGTGTGTCATTGGGTTTTTGGGACAAATAAAAAAAATCTCACTATGTAGTCATGCTGCCTTGAGCTCTCTATGTGGCTTAGGCTGGCCTTGAACTTGTGACCCTACTGACTCAGCCTCCTGAGTGCTGGGATTACAAGCATGTGCTGCTTTTCTTTTGAATGTTCATTCAGGTTACTTTGGGGTCACTTTAAGAAAAAACAATAATGATTCAACAGTGCCCCTAAATCAAACCTAAATGTATACATACTAGGATTTAGACTATAAAGATATTATAGAAAGATACTGAGTTAATTAGCATTTTTTTAAAAAGTTAGATCTCCTCATCATATAATCTTCTAACATGTACAGATTTGCTAACATGCGTAATACAGGTACATTTGGCACATGGTACCTAAGGCAAAAGCCACAAAAGCTAAACTTCATCGAAATAAAAATCTCTCATGCTTCTATTGCTTAAGAGAATAAAAAGAAAACTCACAAAATGAGAGAAAATAATTGCAAATTATATACCTGATAGGGACTTGTATGTAAAAGATGTGCGCTCCCTCCCAGACGCTCTTTGATTAATGATGGGATTACACCCTGATAAACCCATGGTAAGAAGAGTGTGTCAAGTGTAACCTGCATTTACATCACTTCAGCTGCTGACTGACTGAAGTGGGGACACAGTATGCTGTTGGTCGTTCCCTCTAGTGATTGCACGGCTGACTGGGAATTCCGGTTCACTGTCACTGTCCAGCATTGAGAAAGAGACAGAGCAAGACAGACAGACAGACAGACAGACAGAGACAGAGAGCCTGTTATAGTGTATATTGCTACCTCGAGGCAAGATAAACCTTCAGTATGGGTTCTACAATGTATGTCACTTTCATAACAGTGAAAATCACTAAGTCAAACCATCATTGGTTGGGAACTATTTATTTTAAAACCTTTTAAACTTAGCGATAAAAATAAAACCACCATACAACCCAATATAAAAATGAGCAAAGGAATTAAATATTTCTCCAAAGAATATATAAATGGCTAGTAAACACATAAAAAGTGTCTCAATTTCATCTGTTCTTAGAGACATGCAAATCAGAACCACAATGAGCCACTTCATACCCACTGAGATGGGTATAGTCAGAAATACAGACAAAAAAGTGTTGATAAGAATGTTAAGAAACTAGAGCCGGGCATGGTGGCTCATGCCTGTAATTCCAGCACTTGGGAGGCTGAGGCAGGAGGATTGTTGCGAGTTTGAGACCAGCCTGGGTTATAAAGTGAGCTCAAGGCCCGCCCGAACTGCATAGAGAGACCCTGTCTCAAAAAAGGCAAAAAAAAAAAAAAAGAATGTTAAGAAACTAGAAACCTCACACATTATTGGTAGGAATATATAACAAGGCAACCAGTTTGGAAAATAAGTTGGCATTTCCTCAGAAAAGATCAATACAGAGGTTGGGGATGTAGCTTTTCATGTAGAAAGCCTTAGGCCTGGTCATAAAAAAAAAAAAAAAAAGCAAGAGTTTTTGTATGATCTTGTAATCCCACACCTAAATCTATATCAAGCACAATGAAAATATGTCTACAGAAATATCTGCACATAAACATTCATAGCGCCATTATTAATAGCAAAACCCTGGGAAGAACTGGGTGTGATGGCACATTCCTATAACCCCAGCACACTGAGAATCTAAGACAAGAGGGTGGCAAGTTCAAGACCAGTCTAGACAATTCAGAAATGTAGCGAGACTGTCTCAGAATAGAAAATTGCCAAAAGGACTACAGATATTGTTCAGTATAAAGGCCCTAGGTTCAATCCCCAAACAGGACCGACCTAGGAAGTACCTAAATGCCCATCAACTTATGCCCATTTAACTTTTTTAAAAATGCCCATTAATGATTAAACAAAATGTGTGTATCTTATCCACGTCAGCATGGATGGATCCATGTCAGCATGGACGGATCTCGAACACATTATGCTAAATGGAAAAAAGCAGACACACAAGATTACACACTAAGTGATTCCATGTGTATAAAATGTCCAGGACATCCTCTCTACAGACAGAAAGTAAAGCAGTCATCCCCAGGAGCTGGCAGAGTGTCATGAGTGACTGCTAATCAGTCACTCTGGGGGTGCAGTTTCTCTGGGGGTAATGGAAAAGTTCTGGAATCTAACCCTAACCCTAACCCTACACAACTGTGTGATGTCTGACTCCAATTTCATTAATAAAACATGTGTGACATACACGCATACATATTGTTACAGCAAAATAAGAAGGCCATCGGCATGGGTTGTTTCTGTACTCAGAGCTGTGAAGTAAACCCTGAGAGCTTAAGTTGGGAACAGTTTGAACAGACTACTGGAGAGGGAGAACCTGCCTTAGTCAAGTACTGGCAGCCAACCAAAGGATTAAAAACTAGCAGCCTCCATCAGACCATACCCAGTAAAGCAAAAGCCCTGTCACCCCATGCCCAAATAAGGTGCATGCTGGGCTGCAGGTGTCAGGTGATTTCTTTAATTTGCTTCAGGGTTCAGCATGGAAGTTTGTTGCTCAGGCTGCTGAGTGAAAGTTCTCTGAACTGCCTCCTGGGACCAGTGCTGCGTGGTTCATGCATCTTTCTTTTCTCCAATAAACCATTACGTTTATTTTGTCTTAAGCGTCAACAATACATATATAAAATGTTTTCTAGAAATGTTATTAGCACACGTCTGCAGTTGGTCATTGTGGGAGTCGTTACATGTGCATGTTACAGCTTGCTACCGTTTTTTAACCCTTTCCTTCCTCTCCTCTCGGGTCCCCCATCCCCTTTTTCGAATTTGTTGATATTAATTGCTTTAGCTCATGTGATGGGGTACAGTGTTAACTGGGATTACTACGCTCCTGGACCTTACACACCTTCATTCCTCTCATTTCTCCGTCCACTCCTCACCCTTGTTCCCCAGGACACTTTCTATTGCACAGAATCTGTCCCCAAGTCCCTTTCTAGCCCTCCTTTATCACTTGCTCTGTATTTTGTCTCACTCAAATGAGAGACACCATATGGCCCTGAAGCTTGGATCTGTTTTATTTCACTCAACACTGTATTTTCCAGACGCATCCAGGTTCCTACAAATGTCTCAAATCTGTTACGCTTTACAGCAGATACTATTCCATCATCTATAGATAGTACATTTAAAAAATCCAGTCACCTGTTAGTGAATAGACAGGCTCCTTCTAGGAGGTAGCTAGTTTGAGTTGTGTGTCTATAAACATTGCTAAGCATGTGTGCTGTCGAATGATGTTTTAAATCCTTTGGGGAAGATGCCTAGTAGAGGCATTGCTGGGTCATATGGAATTTCTAATTTCAGTCCTTTGAGAATTCTCCATACTGATCTCCCTCATGGTTGTACTAGCACACATTCCCACCAACAGTGCAACACATTCCTCTTCACCACTGCCATGTCAGCATTTGTTCTTGTTTGATTTCCCTATGATTGTCATTCTTTCTGGAGTAAGATGGACTCTCAGCATTTTTTTTTTTTTTTTGGTACCGGAGATCGAACTCAGGACCTCGAGCTTGCCAGGTAGGCACTTATGCCACTGAGCTAAATCCCCGGCCCCTCTTGGCATTTTTAAAATTTGCATTTATCTAATGGCCAAAGATGTTAGCATTTAAAAAATATATTTGTTTACCAATTGTGTTTCTTTTTCTAGGAAGTGTCTCTTTTCTTGACTGGGTCTTTAATATATATATATATATATATATATATATATATATATATATATATTTAGTTCTTTGCATATTCTAGATATTAATGTTGTATTGGAAAAGTTGCCAGCAAAAAATTTTCCCATTCTGTAAGTTATCTCTTCATGCTGCTGACTGATTCTTCTAAAATCCCACGTTGATTCTTACTGTTCTTTCTTTTGCAATCAAGTTTCTGTATAGGAAAATCCTATGTCTTCAATTGTTTTGCTTACTTGATCTTCCAGAAAGTTTAATCTTTGTGTTACGGTTTAGATCTTTGGTCTAGTTTGACTTTAACTTAGTATATGGTGAGAGATAAGGGTCCAGTTTCATTCTACAAACACAACCAGTTTTCCCAACAGCACTTGTTTAACAGACTCTCTTTCCTCCTATATGCTTTTAGACCCCGTGTCAAAGATCAAATAGTTGACTGTCTGGGGAGGCTTCTGTGTCTTCAGTCCTGTTTCACTGACCCATGTCAGTTTCTGTTCCCGTACCTTGCATTTTTATCACTATTGCTTTGTAGTATAGTTTAGAAGTCTGGCATTGCTATGCTGCCTGCTTGGCTCTTGTTGCTCAAAATTACTTTTGCTATTTTGGGTCTCTTCTGGTTCCATATGCATTAGAGGATTTAACAATATATTTTGCAAATGGGAAAGGGATCAAGAGATGGGGTAGGGGGAGAGGAGAGGGAAAGCAAAAAAATTAATATAATCATTACACACGGTGAACACACACTAATTTTTTAAAAGAAATTTATTGACAGGGCCGGTGACTTGTAGCATTGAATTCCACGTATGTTCCTATTCAAAATGGCTCTCATAGGCACCACATTCTGTGCCTCAGAATTTTCAACACAATTCTCTAAAAAGTCTGGCTCATTTCTCCCTCTTTATAGTTTTTGGATTGATTATAAAGTCTGACTAGAGTTTTCTTTATTCGCTTTCCTACCTAAAATGAAAATATCCTTTTCTCTAGTCTTGATATTAAAAAAAAACCCCTATTTTAAAAAGAAAAAAAAATCAAGAAGCAAACAAAGCTAAACAACAACAAAAGCAAAATGACAATAACAACAAGAAAAAAACCAACAACACTTTATAGGTTTTCAAAACAAGATGATAGGAATTTAACAGTGGTTGTTATACTGCATATTGTTATCTTCAAAATAGTTGCTCAGGTTACCAGATAGAGGAATAAAACAGCAGTAAAACACAATACAACACTGATTTCACAATTTCACTGATTGCCACAATGCACACTCCAAATAGATGCTGAGACCTGCCCCAGGACTACAAAGTCAATCAAACAACACAAGCATCAAGTTATTCCTTCACCTCAGTTGCTATCGTCTCACCCAGAGTCCTCTGAATTAGTCAGCTGCTTACCAGGGTGGGGGATGCTCTTCTTGTGTCCTAGCTCAGGCACCAGCCGACTCATGGCGAGGCTTGGCTTGTCTTCTTGCTGTCTCTTCCTGATCCCTATGGCAGACCTGGCTCACAGGAAGGTGTGGTTGGTCAAGGCTTCTATTTTTAACTCCGCATTTCAGTACATCTACTCTTGTATACCAGTGAAACTTTAGATTGTACATTACTTAAGTTCTTTGTATCATATTGTATGATTCTAAAATTACTGATTAGAACTTGAGTGATTTTTTTTTTAACCTGTATGCTTCTCAGTTTTATGATCTGCAAAATGAGAATTTCACGGTGATGTAGGATTTATGGTAACAGCCATCACTTAGAGCTATGTTTTTAAATTAAAAGTGTTAAAAAATTTTCACAATATACATGCTACATGGTGAGAATACAAGTAATTTTTAACTTATTATGCTTTTCTTTCCCCTCTTAAAACATAGTTTTTTTAATTAGTAAAAGAAAGTCCATTAAAACAATTTGAATGGAATTCAGAAGCTGACATCTTGTATTTCCCTAATAATCTTCTAACCCAAGGTAGATAACATTCATATGAAATTCTAGAATAAGCAAAACCAAATTTTTTGGGGGGGGGGAATCAGAAGTGTGGTTTCCCCTGAAGGGGTGAAGCAGAGGAAATGTGCTGGGAGGTGATGGAACTGAAAAGCCATCTATGGTTTCATAGGGTTTAGGTCACACAGGTAAGCGTGTTTACCAACTCAGCCTTAAGATTTGTGCATCTGGCTGTATGTACATTGCACGTCAAACCATAAATATTGGATTTAATGATAGGCATGTTCCGGGAAGTGTACTGAGATGGGTTAATAGTTAAATAGAGACAACAGGTGTGCGATAAAGCAAATATTATAAAACATCAATGGTAGAATCTAAGTGGTGGGTATGTGGGTAGTCACTGACTAATATCTAAATTTTTAAATAAAACAGGGAAAAACAGAACCCAGTTAAAGACTTTATTTTCTATTCGTTGACTCCTAAAACGCCATCTTACTTGCTTCTTTTCCCTATTAGAAATTTCTATTAGTTATAGGATTCATCTTCTGCCCCACAAATTATTTTTTTTTCCACAAATTATACTTGCTTTCCCTTTTTTACTAATAGTAATGGGGGCAGTCAGCTAGGTGTGAACATTTCCAGAGTAAAACTTAGCCTTTTTTTCCTTCTTTCTTATTCTTTAATCCAAATAAGCTCTAAGTTTTTATTTTCATCTTACAGTATTTTTTTTAAAAAATAGGTATTAGGGCTGCCTTAATTTTGCATCCTAGTGGTCATTTCCATGGAGAAATAGAGTACTTTTGTAAGACAATAATTTGTATGTAATTTTAAAAGATAGAAATCTTCCTACATGCCTGTCAATAGGATGTTTCTGATAGAGGATGAGAATTACAATATTCTAGGTTATTGTTAGTCTTCAAACTCTGAATTCCAGTTTAACTTCCTTTTAGTTTGTGTACTAATGACTTGAACAAGTTTTGGATAATTTACATGCATACACTTGTAACACACACACACACACGCACACACACACACACACACACACACACACACACACAGGTCTACAGAAAATTGGTCCCGTGAGTAGGTCCATGCTAAAATCGTCAGTTATCATTTTGGAAGATACCTGTCACCAAGCCTATCATATTATTCATTTATCTGCAGGCCTATTTTACAACTAATGTATCTTGGGCATCTCACCAAACAGTGGAACTGCTTACCATTCAATGCCCCATGGGTACTTAATTAACTTCTTTTTTCCTAATGGGCTGTTGGTTAACATCTACCTTAAAATTTTCCTGTTAAATTGCATCTGGGATATGGTATTTTGGAGCCTCAATTATCTCTCTGTATGTCGGCATGGAACTGAGTCTTATGAGGGAGAATTTAGCTCTGTCAAAAATACTTCCCCTAATGAAATGTGAAGTGGCCATTTTAGCAGAAACTTCTTAAAGGGGCTGGTCAGGTGGACGTCACAGCACAAGGGCCTTTGGAGATCTCTACGTTTCTGAATAATGTGGTAGTCATGGAAATTTTAAAATATGCAATCCATCAGTTCTTGCAGATATTTTATTCTCAGAGGATGCCAGATCATATATACCAGAGAGGTATATAACTGGCCTATAAACTTTTAGTAAATTGTAATTTGGCCATATAATTTATAATTCATGATTGCATGCATTTATTTACACCTACATATTATCGAGTGTCTATTCTATCAGGCATCATGTTCTCAGTGAATCCTTTAAGTCTAATCCTACCCCCATGGAGGCAATATTATTTGTATTTTATAGATCAGGATAATGAAGCCCAGACAAATCACACTGCTTGTAAGTGGCAGTAATAGGATTCAAACCCAGGTTTGCCTGGTTACTCAGTCCGCCAGCCTTACCACACTGGGAAAGCTACTGGGGAATTTCCCACTGTATCACACACAATACAGCCTTAAGCATCTGTAAACATACCTCAATGAGAATTATTGTTTTTAATCTTAGTCCTGGTTTTATTCTTCATCCTCACTTTTATTATTTTATCAATTTGCTTAACTGTTTACTTTTAAATCTTTGTAATAATATATTTTTAAACAAACTACCTAAATTCCTTTTGGATTTATGTTCCACTTAAGTACAAAGAAAGAACCCTTTGAAACCTTATAGTAAATTCTTTTACTTAATGTTGACTGAGTTTTCCTCATACATTATGCTTTTATTAAATTTTTAGGTTTCTGTTGTATGTTTAAACACAGTTTAAGCTTTGGAATAACTGAGGAAAGCCTACATTACTATGCTAATGGTGCTTCTAAATGCAGCAAATAAATTGTATGTGAGACTTGCACTTCAGATGAACACACATTTTGTCCTGGTATAGCTAATCACTTGTCCAAGGAAAGAAAGGGGAGAGGGTTTCAAGTTAAGAAATGATGTTCATCATAAATGTAATTTGAAATTGCATTATTTTGCTCATTTGCTTTACACGGACATGGTTTATGGACATCTTGCTGAGATCAACTCATTGGTACCCTGGTACCATTTCTCTTTTACTGTCCTTTGGTTGTCTAACATTCTGAAGGCACCTGTACCTTTAGAAGGTACAGGTTTTTTTCCTAGCAGAAATCATCCCTTCATGTCATTTTTGGGATTGCCTCTTCTGTTACATGATGTAATCCTAGATAATGAAACCTCCACAGGCTGTGAGCTAAATAAACCCTTCCTCTTTTAACCTAGAATGTTGGGTATTCTGTCTTAGCAATGGAGAAAAGTAACAAAAAGATGGTCCAAATTCATTGTCATTAACAGAGGATCTGTGGTCAAAGAGTCATTTGAAAGGAACATTCTGCCTCCCTAGTTTCCAGTGATTTTCTCAGTAAAGTAAGTGTGAGCCAGCATGCAACAGTGGCTTTCCCACTTGCCCCTCTGGCTACGTGTGCCAAGCTTCATAATGACATAACATTTTTTCACCTGACATGCTTTCATTGTTGACTGTAACTTTTGCTTTTTTGTTTAGTTCACGGCTGGGTTTTAAGAAAAAAAATTTAGACCTATAGCCACCTTTGGCTTTCAGAAGCACTGTGTTGCTGACAATCTCAAGGGTTAATTATTAATTAGCTGAGGCACAGAAAATATTTGTCACTGAAATTCCAAGACAGTGACTTGGTGAAATGAGATCTACTAGGTTTAGGATAAAAATGGAGGAGAAAGAAATACAAATTAGGAGTCATCTCATGCTAGTTAGGTATTATTCTGAGAACAATAAATGCTGGACTTCTGTTTTCAGTCATTAATCCTGCTAAGCTGAGGTTATTTATGGGGGCAAAAGAGTAAGTATTTTTGAAAAATTTTCATTTCAAATTATGCATACATAAAAAAGATTGGGAGGATTTACCTTTTTGCTTTTTACTTCATATTAGCTCCCACAACTAAGATGGTTTCTTCTTGTTATACAGTGGTGTCTCAATACAGCACAGATTCGTTCCAGGACCTCAGACACCAACCCCTACAGGTGCCAAGTCCCTTACATATAGTGGCAAAGGTTTGCTTACTTTAAATCACCTCTAGATTATCGCATCTAGTACAATACCTATACATCACTTCATCTGAATGCATTCAGCTTAGTACTCAGCACTAAGCTTTTGGGTTTAGTTTTTTTGTAACTTTCTGGAATTAAAAAAAAAATTTTTTTTTCTGAGTTCTTTTAGTTTGTGGTTGGTTGTACTTGTGGAAGGCCAACTGTAATGTAATTTTCTCTTACGTACTTATTTCAGGGATTTGGAGTCAATATTTCTAAGAGCCTGGCATGTTAAGCTTTTATATACTTGGAATGAATCTTTGAGAGTAGGGGGACCCCGGGAGGAGGGAGCACTAATAATGAGGAGCTGGGAGTTTTGCTTTGCAGTGGAGCACTTACCTTGCAAGCCCTCGGGTTCAAGCCTTAGTACTGAAAGTAAGTTTTAAGGAACAAAACCATAGAATAAATCCAAAGGAAAATGGAAGGAGATGAGTACAATCGTACATGTATGTAATACCAGCTGATTGGGAGGCTTTGGCAGCAGGATTACAAATTCAAAGCCAGCCGTGGCAACTTAGAGGCCTTGTCTCATGAAAAAGGACTGAGGATATAGAGCTCAGTGATACACTAATGGCAACTCATTAATGAATAATAACAGGTAGATTAAATTCTTCCACCGAAACATTCCACTGGTCCAGCCTCTACTTTTTCATGTGTCTGTTTGTTTTGTGGTAGGGGGAAGTGATCCTAGAGGTTCTTTACTACTAACTACACCTGCAGTCCTTTTCTATGATTCTCCTGTCTCAGCCTCCCAACAGCTGTAAATACAGGTCTGCATCAACATACCTGGTAGAAGACTACGTGGGCACCTTTCCTTTAATGCAATATTAGTTAAGTCAAATCTTATTTCCATATACTGGTATGTACAGAGCTGGCTATGGTATGTTTTTCTACACTGGCTCTAAGCAATGCAAATAAGGCCAGCTGAAGTACTGATATGTGATCTTTGGGGCCAATATGACAGTCTCCTGTTTCCTCCACAGTGCTCTCTGTAAAAGATCTGAGCACAGTGGGATGGCAGAGCCATTCAGCTCCAGGAATGTCAACTGGGTATGAACCTCAAAATAAAGAGGCTATGACTCCCCAGAGCATAAAAGTTTACATATCAGAAACTGAAGCAACAGCCTCCAAAAACAACTCAAATGCTACCTTAATTGAATTATGCAGATTGATCCTTCTGCAGGTCATTCTCCCTGCATATTGCAAAAATGCTTTTCTCTCCGCCTGGCCAGCCAGCTCAAGTTATTCACCATCTTCACTGTCACTCGTCCCTGAGCCTCCCCACTTCTTCACAAGATAATAAATCCTGGGAGAGGCCTAGGATCACGGCCTTTGTCCGCACATCCTCACTGGGATCAGACTTGGGACCCCTTGGCTGCCCTTCACTTGGAATATGTCTTTGTGTCTTTACTCTTGCCATGTGCTGCACTGGAGGTGGTAGACTGGAATTAACTTGCCAGGATTCCAATAATGGCTCAGTGGGATTACAAATACAACTTCCTGGATTGTTAGGGATTAGAGAAGAGATTACAGTATTTGGATGACAGTAACACCTGACTTATATACTTCATATTTAGAATAATTTTTTCTTACTAGTGATTTTAATAAGGAATAATTCAGCTTTCTACTTCTACTTATCAACAGAATATAAATGCCAAACGGGAATGCCTGGGTAACATGAGGATGGTGTTCTAGCAAAGGCAATGACAGCCTCAGACAGTAAATGTAGTTTTCCACTAGATTTGGTCACATATTGCACAGATGTCTCCATTAAGGTTTCTTTGGGGTCAAGAGACCCAAATAAACAACATTTATAAAGACAGGAGGGTAAGGAAACCACAGGGCAGAGAATCTGCTAAGGAGGGTCTTGCCTTGGGGCTCATTTTTTAGCTTCCTTACCAAACTGTCTGCAAGGTTTTTAGATCCTTACGAATGTATTTCCAAACTTTTCCACTAAAACCATGCTCTACCATCTCTCAAGTTTCTATCTAACAGAGTCTGTTGGGTTACATCAAATGCTCTAAAACATCAAAGAGCTCAGGTGCGGTCGGTGAATGGTCTTGTGGTTGTTCTGGTTCCTTCTGGACCAGGTTACTAAAGAGGAAAGGGGAAAAAAAAAAAGTTTTCACAGTCATCTTGGCCCTAATTTAGAGAGAGAGAGCCTGAGCTTGGGGCTCCCCCTGCAGAGGGGACCTCCAGTCCCCCAGCAACCTGGGCCCTTGCGTGTTGTACTTCCTCCCGCACTCAGTCCGCTCCTCCCTGCCCTGCTCAGCTGCTTTTGTGTACTTTTAGATCCCAGGGGCAGGCTCCACCCCATGATAATCTGCGCGCCTGGGCTGCTACGCAATGCATCTCTAAGAGCAGTTCTTGTTTTGTTAGCGCTTTAGTTATAAAGACGTAAATGTTTTTCCAGGATATTTTTTGTAAATTCTTTTCTTCTTAAAGAACACTTCTGTACTCTATTTGTTTTCAGGAACATGCATTTAAAATGTATTATAGTACATGTAAATCCTGTACTTCACAATTAGTAGCTGTTTAATTATTGGTGACAGTTTGTAGCTGATCAACTGTACCACAGGAATCTTAGAAAGTGAATCCGAGGAATGACTATTGATAGCCATAACTCTACTTAAAAATGTTCAATGTCTCTAGCCATTAGGGAAATGCAAATCAAAACCACACTGAGATTCCAGTTGCCTCAGTCAAAAAAATAAATGCTAATGAGGATTTGGGGAAAAGGGAACTCTTTACACCTAATTACAAGAACTGAGCAGTATCATTTGACCCTTGAGAATACAGAACCTTTAAATATTTTAATTTGCAAGATACATTTATCATCACTGTTTTAGAAAAACAGAAGTTACATTGTCACTTTCAAAGACTGATGGACAACCCTCCATGAGTTCATGAAGCTGAGTAACAGGAAACTGTACTTGTTTCTCAAACCATTTGGCAACTGTGAGAAGCTTCTGGTCACCAAAGGCGGGTGCGATGAACTGCAGGCCTATCGGCAGCCCCTGGGCTGACAGAGCGGCCGGCACGCTCACAGCTGGCAACCCTGAGGAAAGGGAGAAATCCCCCATGATTAATTCTGCATCCTGAGAAGTCAGGTCTATGCTGCTTTTCAGTGCCAACAGGTAAAGGCAGAACAGGTTTTTTGTTTTGTTCTGAGACAAGCAGCCCAGGTTGGCCTCAGACTCACAGAGATCCCCTAGCCTCGGCCTCCTCATTACAGGCCTGCACCACCACGCCCAGCTAAACATTCTTGAAATAAAATTTGAAAGGATTTTACCCGTACTGGTTCAGAATATAGGTGTGTATGTGTGTGAGATGCAAGGGTGCATACACACACACACACACACACACACACACACACACACACACACACAATCAGAAAGATAGGCTAGAGCTTGGAGGGAACCATTCAGTTAGAACCCGAACTGAGGCCAGGGCACCTGCCTAAGAATTTTGAGAAAGCCAGAACACCCTCCACGACCCTCACCTGCCATATTGGCCGCCTGTGTAAAAATATCATCTTGAGCACTCCGTGTTCTGTTGTCTTCTTTGATAAATTCCAAGAAGGGTACTGCCTCGCTCAAGGTGGTGGGGGTCAGTACAATGTCCACTCCAGAGTTAAAGACATTCACAAAGTCATTTGCAATGAGGCGCCTCACTTTCTGGGCTTTGATGAAATAATTTTCATAGTTTCTGTGGGGGAAAAAAGAGGTATTTTGAGATCTTTTTCTATTTTGCTTCAGGTCAGTTCTCTTACATTAGGCATATTACAGAATCCCTGGTTTCTCAGCTCTTATGCCATGCACTATAAGGATTCTTTCTTGTGCAATGCTAAGGAGTAAAGTCAGGGCCTTATACATACTACGTAGGGAGTCATCACTGAGCTCAATCCCCAGCTCTTTTTATTTTGAGGCAGGTTCTCAGTAAGTCGCCCAGCCTCCAGAGTAGCAGAGGTGACAAGAGTATGCACTCAGAACAAGAGTCTTAATAATATAGAAAAGCCGGATATGATGGCACACGCCTGCAATCCCAGCACTCGGGAGGCCGAGGCAGGAGGATCACCCTGAGTTCAAGGCCAGTCTGTACCACATATGAGTTCAAGGCCAGCCTGTAACCACATAGTGAGACCCTGTCTCCAGAACCAAACCAAGCCAAACCAATCCGTATAAAGATAAACTGTGTTCAACTAGACTGCCATTTTGAAAGTCTGTATATTTGGTATTTGATTAAGCAGAATGCATTACCAGATATACTTCTACACATATAATTACAAAATATTTAATACTTCCAGGGAACAACACTAAACTAGGACGTTCGTTTTTGGGTGAGGAAAATCAGGTGCACAGCAATTAACTAACCCTCTGCAAATTATAAAACCAGGCAGTAGAACAGAAAAGAACATAGGCCTCCAGAGGCTCATCCAATCTTCCATTCTTTCATCTGCAGTATAATGACAACTAAATTATTGGAAGGATTCTGAGGTTTTATAAAATTCTCACATGTTGCCTGAATTAGACACGAAAAAACACTCCATGAACAGAAACTGGGAAAGGCACACAGTATTTGCAGGTTTGTATCTTATGCCTAGGACAGTCCGGGAGTGGAGACAGGAAATTAAAGGATGCTTATTTTACCAAAAGGCTAAGAGAAAACATGGACATAAAACAAACACAGGTCAGAGACCCAAAGGAAAGGAAAGGAAAAAAGTTTGCAAGTTTCTGAAATTGGTTAAACGAAGAAAAAAGAACTATTCTGTGTCTTCAACTATAGAAATGTATATAATAACTCAGGCGCACTGGGACTGAATAAGATGAGATAAAAAACCTGCAATCTGTTTTACTCTAAGCAGAGTGCTGTATGGATGTGAGAAATCCTCTCTATCACTTGACTACAGAATCTACAGAGGCACGAATGCTGGCATCACACGTACTGTGTACCACAGCAACGGGAGGTCGATAGTTCAAATACTGTGTATCTTGGGTCGGAGGGTTAGTTCAGTGGTACAGCACTTATCTAGCATGGAAAAGGCCCTGGGTTCAAACCTCAGCGAACACGAACACGAACACACACACACACACGCACGCACACACGCACTGACAGTAATAGCATTCCCTAAACCTAAATTTTCTAAAATTAATGCTTTCTATTTAATCTTCCCTACTTTAAATATGGTTCAAAAGTACTTCTGCATATGATGAAGCAATAGGGGTAAGATCTTGTCTTCTTAACTAGAGTACCAGACAAAATGAGGCAATCATTTCCAGACATCAAACAGGAGAGATTCTGAGAAGCAAACCAGCTCATCTTATCACTCTCCACTTGAATATCTAGAGGCAGTTTTCACAGCTCAGCCCAAAACGAGAACCTACACAGAGTTCCTGCAGGTGGGTCTCAGCGAGTTAAAGAAACAGAAATCTAAATAAAGTTCAGGAATAAAAAGAACTGGAACTTCTAGAGGTCTAAAAGGAGAGAGCAGAGAGTTGAAAAGATGTGCAGGGCGCCCTCAAATCCTGAGCATGGATCTATGCCTGGAAAACCCCAGGGCAGGGAAAGACCCCCCCAACCCCCATAAGAAGAAGTCAAGCAATTCTTACAGGTCACCCAGGGCTGGAAAGTGAGTGAAAAGACCTCGTAAGAGATGCAGACTCCGTGAGCACCTCTGCGGTGCTGCCTTAGACCTAAATTAGCCATAAAGCAAAGGCTTCTTTGGACTACTGACAGAACTTAAAGCCCCAGAAGGATCCAATATATTCCAAGTAACCTGCCTCAGTCACTTTCTCATCTCTGGGACACCATACCTGAGACCCACAACATACAAGACAGCTTTATTTCAGCTCGTATTTCAGTTCAGAGTCTCCAAAAGAAACAGCAGGGCAGAGATGCTCAGTAGTGGAAGAAGCTTCTCACATCACAATGACTAGGAAAGCAGAGAGCAAGGCAGGAGCCAGCAACGGCCAATAGGTACATGAAAAAAATGTTCAACGTCTCTGTTTATTAGAGAAATGCAATTTAAAACAACAGAGATTCCATGTTACTCCAGAACAAAAATCAAGTAACAAACACTGGTGAGGTTGCAGGGGGAAAGGAACCCTTCTGCATTATTGCATGGAATGTAAACTAGTGTAACCACCATGGGAATTCCTCAAAAAACTACAACTAGAAATTCCGTTTAACCCAATTCTTTTAGGTATCTTTCTGAAAGAGTTAGAGACATCCCGTAACAGTGATACGTATACACCTTTGTTTACAGCAGCACAGTTAATAGCTAAATCTTGGAAGTGGTCTCTATGTCCATCAATGTATGCATGGATAAGGAAAGTGTGGTATTTACACATGGTGGAATACTATGCTACCGTAAAGCAGCATAAACTTGAGTCATTTGTAGGAAAATGGATGCATCTGGAGATCATAATGTGAAATGAAATAAATCAGACATACAAGCTTAAATATTGCACGGGATCTCCTATATGAGAGGCCCAAAGCATAAGTAATTTAAAGAACAAGATAAAAAATAATAGCAAATGAGGAGATAGATCTTTTGCAAATGGGAAGGGGACCAAGAGATAGAGGGTGGGAGAGGGAGGGAAAGAAAAAAGAATTAAGATGAGTTATGTACATGTACCAACACCCCTTTAAAAATGTAATCACTCTGTGCTACAAATGCATACTGATAAAATTTTTTAAAATTTAAGAAAAATCTCTTAAGGAAAAAAAATATTATCTATAGAAATGGTAATAGAAGGTAGGAAAAAAGGTTAAAGGAAAGAAAGAACAAGCAGAACAAATCGACAAATAACAAGAAATAGACTTAAACATGGTTCAGAAATACTTATGCTAATTAAAAACTTGGAATTCTTAATGGACTTATGGAATAAAAGATAACAGAAGAACACAAGATTCTAAGCTAAGATATCAGAAGAATAAAATGTTAGGACTTTTCGTAGTTCTGAGCACCTTTTTAGAAAAAAAAAGTACTTTCTTAAGGAAATAAAGTACCTGAACCCCATTTTTCCTATCACTTGTGTTCACCCACCATCCCTGCCATAAACAAAAACACCCCAGAAACAAATGAGATGACCCAACTTGAAACTGCTAGGGGTACCAACAATTCTTTCTTTTCTTAGTCTCTCAGTTGGTAATCAACCACCTAAGAGGTTTTCAAAGTCTTCTCCATCAATTTCTTTTTATGCTCCTGCAGGGACTGATACAATCCATCCACTTGTGCCTTAACAAGTCCAGAATGATTCTAATCAGTAATATTTGGTAAATATGTCTTTTTATTTTGGTTTTTGTGACAATTATGTAGCTCAAACTGGGCATGATGGCACAGGCCTGCAATCCTCGCACTGAAGAGGCCTCTGAGACAGGAGGGTTGCTGGGAGTTCGAGGCCAGCCTGGACTACAGAGTGAGACCTTATCTCTAACAAAAAACAAAAAAGAACATATATAACTATGCTGTTCAAGCTGACCCTGAATTTGTGATCCGACTGCCTCAGACTCCCAAACACTAAGATTGTGTGTGCTACGATGCCCAGCTAAATACCTTTAGCTCAACAGTCTCTGCTTAGAAAATTTCTTACTATTTCATCTTCCCTACTCCTAAGGCATCTGTTCAAACACGTAAGTCTTTTAATATGGGAAAACATCAAATCATATTTTTTGGAAAAAATAACCCTCATTGCTGGCCAAGAGAGGATGAACCCACTAGTACATATGTGTTCGGACCTAGAATGCATGGAGAAAAACTTCAGGAAGCAACTCGTGCAATAACCACTTGCCTTTTAAAAACTAATTAATTAATTATTGTTTAAGTAGTTTCGCAGTACTGGGGATTCAACCCTGGGCTTTTGTACTGAGCCATATTCCCACATCTCTGGGCCCTTTTTAAATTTTGAGATAAGTTATCAGCTGCTAAGATGCCCAGGCTGGGCTTGAACTTGGGATCTTTTTGCCTCAGCCTCTCAAAGTGCTGCTGGAATTACAGGCATGCACCACCATGCCAGGCCACTGCTGGTTTTTTGTAATTCTCATGTTCTCTTGGGGAAAAGGAATCTTAGTCACAAGATCTTGAATAAACTTGAAGACAATTTAATTATGTAAAGGTATTAGTAATTTGGAAGTTTTGTTTGTTTTGTCTAAGTAGGGCCTCGCTATGTAGTCCTCCAGGCTGGCCTTGAACTCACCATGCAGCCCGGGTGGGCTTCAAATTGTGCTGATTCTCCTGCCTCAGACTCCTGCTAACTGGGATTACAGAGGTATGCCACCACAGGTAACTGGAGTTCTTTCTTTTTTGTACCAGGGATCAAACTCACGACCTTGTGCTTGCCAGGCAGGCACTTATGCCACTGAGCTAAATCCCTGGCCCTGGGAATTCTTTCTTAAAGCAAAATATACACAATGCAGAAGAAAACTCAGCTGATTCACTAAATTTTTCGAGAGACACTATAACTCCCTGCTAAAGGCTCTAACCGCAATAAGCCAATGTGGCAATAACAGCCACATGACAGTTAATGAGACAAAGTTTTCAGGCTTCCTACTTAGTTTATACTGATCACTGAGCGACATCATCATTTTCTTTTAAAAGTTTGAATACCTAGGAAGCAAAAGTGTCATCAATAGGTCTTTTCTTATCCAAATCATAAATAATTATCTTAACTGATAAGACTTGATATATGTGAAATTTTGAGGCCAGAGAAAAATTTTAAATTAACTGCCTTACTCTTTTAATAAGAAAAAGTTTCCTGCAAGAATTCTTCCTCTGACGACGTCATTGAACCCTTCCCGCCTGGTGGCAGCATACATGGCTTCAGTGGACACATTAATGTCACATCTGTGACCTGAAAACAAAGAAAGATATATGCTACTTCAAAAGAAAATAAAGTTTTGGTTGAAAACAGCCTTAATAGACACTTCTGTCACCAATACTAAAATTTAAGGAACTTGCTCTTACCGGTTTACCTTGTCTATCTGCCTTGCTACTGACTAATCATGGAGAGAAAAGAAAATAACCAAGAAAAAACACCTTCATTTATTCACTCTCCAGCCATCCAAACATTTACTGAGCTCCTATCATGTCTGAGGCATGACACTGGATGAGCTGATCACACAGACAAGACATTATCCCCACAAAGTATTTAGGGTCCAGAGGAAGGAACGGAAAATTCAAGGAGATTTAGGATGAACAGCATAATACAAAGCTAACATGATGAAGGTAAAAGGACTTGCTTATTTACTTTATTCAATCATGAACATTATTTCAGGCAAAAAAATTTTTATCACTAATGAATGAAACTTTCAAATATCTGAGTTACAATTACGTTAAGAACAAGATGAACAAAAAAACCTGAGCATCTTACCATATTCTAGCCCATCAAATCTTGCCATGTTTGATGCCACTTCTGATGTGCACAATACATGGTAGCAGACAATTGAGTAAGAGGTGTGAGGTAGGGATACTTCAATCACTTTGGCTCCTGCAGACTCAAAGAGGCCAGCAGCTTTGGACCAGAGAGATCGTACTTCACTGGATAATTCAGGTACAAGATATTCCTTATAGGTAAAAGTCAAGGTACAGAAATTGGAACATCTATACAGTAGATGGTTTCACAATTTGTACACCATGACTTTGGCAGTATACTAGAAAAATGGGCACTTTAGCTGGTAGGCAGCTAGAAAGAGCGAATCGAGAACATTTATGGCATGAATAAACACAATGACATATTATCAGCTGGATATAACAATTTAAACATTGGTGATCTGGAGGGGGAATTTGTATTTCTGAAATGTTCCTTCAGTATCAGGTATTCCAATATGCTTTTTAAAGGTTCCCTCACTTCATGCCTTTGATAACCCCATTACAGAGCAGGTATTAACATTTCTCATTTTATGAGTGAGAACTATTGAGACTAGAGAAGATAAGTACCTTTCCTACTGTTACCCAGCAGTCAGTAGAGAATGTAGGATTCTGAGCTAGTTGTTTCTAAAGCTGTGATCTCTCTGCCTTTAAGGAAGCCATTGATAATTACCATAAGGAAAGACTTTGAAGAAAGTAGCATTTCTCTATAGCAGTGGTCTCATCTGGAAGCAAATGTGTCTTATGTTTCTTGACTGACGGCCACTCGGCCATGTCTGAAGGAATTTTGGGTTGTGGTTGGTGGCAGGGGGTGCTGGCACCTGGAGGTGGAGGCCACCAGGGACACTGCTAACCATCTTACCCATGTAGGGCAGGCCCTC
This sequence comes from Hydrochoerus hydrochaeris, assembly GCA_004027455.1. NCBI lineage: Eukaryota > Metazoa > Chordata > Mammalia > Rodentia > Hydrochaeridae > Hydrochoerus > Hydrochoerus hydrochaeris. The sequence continues at coordinate 49,788 of PVLA01011348.1, forward strand.
ACAATAAAAAATTACCCAAACATCGGTTCTGTTGAGGCTAAGAAATTTCTTACTCTGAAGTGTTAACTTATCTTTCAAAGAGATTTTCAGAAAGTTTTTTAAGGATTAATGTATTTCTAGATTTAAGGTTTTTTTTTTCATTTTAAAAAAGCCAATAATTCAGCATTCTTATGTCCACGTACGGACTGTAGAAGAATACAGGTAGCAGCAGTAGCAGTAGTGGTAGTAATAGCAAAGGTCATATTTAGTGAGGACCCTCACCAGATGTGTGCCGTGCTTTGGGGCTAAGTCTTTTACACCAGGGATTGGCATACTGTAGTCCATAGGCAAGAGGTGGTCAAGCACATATTTTAAAAAAATACGTCCATCATACAAAGGATGATCGGAAGGTATGGTGTTTTTTAACAATTTATTACAGTATGAGACACACTACCAAGAATCCCGTTCAAAATACTCTCCCTTGCCTAAAATATTATCTAGTTCTTTACCGAAAACAAATTTACAGATCTTGTTTTACACGATTATCTAATTTCATAGTTCTATGACTGCAATACTTTTAATAGTCCCACTTTGGAAATAGGGTTAGAGAGATTGAGTCACGTGCTTAAGTCACTTTACTAATAAAGGTGTCAGGATAGAGTCAAGCCTAACCAATCTGACTCCCAAGTCTGGCTCTGTATTTGACCTGACAGGGTTCCTAAAAAGTCTAGAAAGAAAGCAGTTACCTTTGGAATTCCTACACATAGTTTGCTCATGTCTGTCAAACAAGGAAGCACAAATGGTTTAATTGGATCTTGCACCGTGGTAGAATCTTTGGGGTCATGTCCAGCCAGTACACCTGTAAGAAGAAATACTTCTACGCGACAGGCCTATCGCTTTACACTGAAATTCTTTCAAACGACAGGGAATCATATAAATACCCAATACAATTGCTGCATCATCCACACATCTGGTTAAGATTCCCGGTACATCCATCGAATTCACCAGGGGAATGAGACCATGACGAGAAACTAAGCCATAGCTGGGTTTAAAACCAACCAACCCGCAGTGGGCAGCAGGATTTCGGGTTGATCCTCCAGTGTCTGATCCTAAAGCCCTGGAATTTAAGCGGAATTCTTCTTAGAAGATGACATATCTATTGTTAGAATCCACCCTTTTAAATGTATATTTTGAAGTGTATTTTCTCAATTATAAAAAGTACCACATACTCATCTTGGAGAATTCATGAAGTGTAAACATTATAAATAGGTAAGTAAATATTCTACTACTCAAAGGCAGTTAACATTTTGGCATATTCAACTCTTTTTCGAAAATGTATTTTTTCATAGTTGAGATCATTCTGCAATCACAAGTTTCAATCCCTTTTTGGTTTATTGTGAGCCATTTATCCTATCATTAAAATTATTGCAAATTTAAATTATGTACAGTATGCCATAATATAAATCTCAGTAAAGTATAATCTCCTACCATATGCATATAAACTGTATACCTTTCTTTCATGTTGACATTTAAAATAAATCAAATTTATGATAATTTTACATATTAAACACACCCCTCCCAGAATTCAGATGCAATCTTTTTCCTACCTCACCTCACTTAGTTATCATGGGTAAAGATCTAGTATAATTTATATAAACATGTATGTTGTTCTTATCTGATACAGTAAGTATATAATAACTCCGTAATGAACACTTTTTTTTTAGTACCGGGAATCAAACTCACAACCCTGTGCTTGCCAGGCAGGCGCTTGTGCCGCTGAGCTGTATCCCAGGCCCATATAATGAACACTTTTATTAAACTAAAGTCTGCCCCTATATCTGCTGAGGCAAAGTTAATGGCTGAAAGGGTCTGCTTACTATTATAAGTTCTTGATTTATATGATGAAAGTTATTTGTCAGGAAAATTATCCAATTTGCATTCCCAAATGCAGTGAATCCAACTGTGCTTCAGTACCATCACTGAGTATCAGCAGTTTTAAAAATTTGTTAACCAGAAAACTTTGGGTAATGTACATTTTTGAATATTTTTCATACTAACTACAAGGTGACTATTCATTTCTTTAGCCACTCACCTAAAGTATGTGCTATTCTGATTTTAAAAAACCAAAAGCAAACTAACTTTGAAATAAGCCAAAGACAAAAGACACTGTATGACACCACACTTGCATGAGCATGGGGTCCCCCGAGTATTCAGACTCACAGCCACAGCAAGTACAAGGGCTGTTTCCAAGGACTGGAGGAGGTTGATGGGTTTCAGCGTTGCAAGATGAAGGGTTCTGGAGATTATTTGCACATAACACAACTAACAATACTGAGCTACAGACTTGAATGTGCTTAAGATGGTAGATTTTATGTGTATTTTGCTCCAATTAAAATGAAATTTTAAACAACTCAGAAAATAGTTTGGGTAGAAAAGTAATACACATCTACTATAAAAATTAAAACATCATACCAGTATATGATAAAGTAAAATTTCTCTTATCACAGCTCCCGTAACAGCCCACTCCAAATTTTGATATACTTTCATCTACACAGCCAGCACTTCTGTGTAATGACTGATGCCCACTCCTCTGTAATTATTACTTTTAATAGGAAGAGGCCCAAGTACACCGTTTTGCAACTGTTTTTCACTTTACAAATTACCTTGGATAACTTTTCATGTCATTCATTCATTTTAGTGGTCTCACAGTATTCCCAAAAACCTTCCTGTTTTAAAAGTATTATAAAAGAAACAAATCAAAGCAAGGGGGGCAAAAGCAGAACACTTTACAGTGGGGGACACATTCAATTCGAAGTTACCTTTGGCTCCTGCTTCTACTGGGTATATTTGAAGTGCAGCTTTGGACAAAGTGGTTCTCCTAACAATAACATGGCATTTGTGCTCTACAGAAAATGCAAATTATGTTTCTTTTCTCACCAAGTTCATTTAAGCTACAAAATCAGACTGTTGCTTTCACTATTTTAAAAGCTACATTCTCTTATTTAGCATGCATTGACGGCTGTGTGAAAGTAAAACCCACATTTCCATGGGAGTTATGTGTCAAAATGCCATCTTCTCTAAGCACGTTCCAAACATGAGTGCCAAGTGGATGATGATGAAAACAGCATCTGATCCTGCAGCTCTAACTTGTCAGAACGCTCATTAATATGAATGCCATCCCATCAGATTCCACAGCGAGGAAGTGAAAGGCTTTTACTTGCTAACAGGATTTCAGGAAAACTAAAAAACTGAGAGAAACTGAAGCTCCATAACTCTAAAAAATATAAATAATTTATTAGTTGCAATGCTTGTGAAAGAGCTTAATTTTAGTGGGTAACTAAGGAGAGATAAAATTATAGAAGAAATATATCCAATTTGGTTACATGGGGATTGATAAAATATATACCGCAGCTTATGTATTCTTCTTTAGGTGGTTAAAAAATGTTTTTAAAAATGGGACTTAAGATATTAACCAACGAATTCTTACCAAATATAAAGTATGACAGATAAACAGAATCAGCTCCTGACAAGACTGAAAAAATCTTAATGACACAGATACCTAGTTGCATATTTGTTGAAAACATTGTTGTAAATATCCAACTGATAAATATTAGGAACATTCTTTTCTTTTTAAACTTAGTTTGCTGGGGCTGGGGATTTAGCTCAGTGGCATAAGTGCCTGCCTTGCAAGCAGGCAATCGTGAGTTCGATCCCCTGTACTGGTAATAAATAAATAAATAAACAAACAAACTTAGTTTGCTGAAAGATAAAACCATTACTAGCCGGATGTGGCAGCACATGCCTGTAATCCCAGCACTCGGGAGGCCGAAACAGCAGGATTGCTGCAAGTTCAAGACCAGCCTGGGCAAGTGAGCTCAAGGCCAGCCTGAGCTGCATAGTGAGACCCTGTCTCAAAAGGACAAAAAACAAAAACAAACAAACAACCCCCCCCACACACATACAGGATAAACCATTACTAACAGCTCAGCAGCACTAAACTAACGTCCCAGTATTATAGTCTATAAATATTTGTACAATCCGAAAGCAAACATTTCAATTATTTAAAAGAAATTCAACAGTCCCCTTGTGCTTACTGCTTTTTCTGCAAGCTCTATGAAATTATGTGTTCAAAATAACCAGCTATCTATAAAGTAACCATTATTTAAAATTAAAGCTCAGTGTATACAGCATATACATCCTGCGCGATACAGGTGAGTGCACACTATTTAGCAGATATAATTTTGGTGTATCTGTGAGGACAAATA
>PVLA01011349.1:0-53993 GCA_004027455.1 Hydrochoerus hydrochaeris
GCTAGATCCCCCACAATTCTTTACTTTTCATTTATTTGCTTAAGTAGGTTTGAATTCAGTTTATTTTCTTCAAAACCAAGAGTCTAGACCAGCACACTTCCAGTCTGCTGACCTGCTTGCTGTCTTCTGGGGGATCGTTTCTTCCTTGTGTTGGGAAATATATCTTCCCAGCTCTACAGAGTCATGTCTTTGTAGTATCAAAAGCGCAGAGAAAATGATGCTCTTCCTCGCTAGTCTTAATGAAAGAATCCCAAAGAAGACTCCTGATTACTCAGTTTGGGTTACATGTCTGCTCCATTGACACCATGGCAGACTGTGGGTGACTGCGTGGCTGGGCTGGAAGTCTTCCCTCTCATGACCGGGAGTGGGAATAGGAGAGAAGTGTGGGGGTGCAGGATCCTGGAAGCCCAACCCAGCCCTTCCCAGAGGGGGTGATTCTTGAGCTGGGTCTTAGCGGACATGCACGGGGAGGTCAGTATAGTCCAGGGAGGAGGAACAGCGTGGCCAGGGTGGAGGAGGGGTGTCAGGGAGATGCCATGCCCGTGTCCAGCACATGAGGAGAGGTTAGGAAGAGCTTAGCCTGGATGTTGGTCCCCAAAGGGAGACATAAACAGTTCGAAGGAGCTGGAATTCTGTCTTGAAGAGCACGAAATAGCCCATCAGATTTTCTTTCAGTCCTTTGTTATGGATTGAAGAAAGGGCGAGGCTGGATCCCTCGCTGGCTGGGGAGACCAGGAAGGGACAGTCATAGTAACCCGGGTAGGTGGGAGTGGATGTCCCCGGTGAGGACGTGCCACCTGGGTGTGACGGGTGAGAAGCCCTCCTTATCTTGTTACTAGAGGCCTGGAAGAAGCAGCGTGCTGGCCTGGCCACCTGGCTGGTTTTAGTTCTAGAAACTTGTTCGCATCTTCATTACCAGGAGAAGACAGAGAGGGCTGAGACCTGGAATGGGGGAGCAGCTTTCGGGTTTGGGTGATGGCAGCAGGATGGACGGGCCTCTGGCCTCTGCGGGGGAGGGTTTTGTGGGGTGCGCTGGGCTGATTTCAGCACCTAGGAGGTGGACAGCTCCGCCCAGGCCCACGCCAGCCCCAGGTATCCAGACAGGCAGGTCGGGACTCCCTCCCATGCCACGGAGGCCCCTCAGGCTGTGGCTGGTGGGGTGGGGAGCTAGCACTGGCCGGGGAACCCCTAGTCAGTGGGGGACAAGTCCTGGTGGGTAAACACCCCAGATTCTGGATGGTCCATTGGAGGCTGTCCCGTAGGGTTGAGGCCTGGCTGCCCGCAGCGGTGACCAGGTCATGAGTACAAGTCTTTCCTGGCTTTTCTTCCTTCCGTCTCACTCTCCCGCCTCATCTCTGGTCCCAGGATCACTTCCCAAATACACTTCCCAAGTCTACTTAGGCTCCGATTTTGAGGTTAATCCAGGGTGGCTTTTGATTTGGAATTCAGAAGGAAAAGCCTCTGTTTGTGTCCCAGAGATGGGCCTTCTACATGGAATGCCAGCCATGAAAGGAGACTTGGGAACCGATCTTGGCTGATCCTTGAACTTCATGAATGTAATGTGTTTAATAAAAACAAAAAACTCTTGGAGTATCACACAAATGATACTGTAAAGTTTCCAATTATTTCAGGAATCAAAAGGCTGCATATTCCTAGTGAGGTATGGGATCTAGAGGACCCATGTGTGAATCCTGGCTGTTCTGTTTACTAGAAGTGGACAGGTCACTTACCCTCATGTACCTTTTTCCTCCCCTGTACAACAGGGATAATCAGTGTCCCAGCCTCAGAGCTAAAATAATGTGCTGATTAAACAAATGACAGACACACAGAAGGCTCAGAGTAACGTCTGGCACAGGGCCAGGTGACAGTAGGTTTCAGGACTTGTCATTGTTATTTATTTGCATTTGAATGCTTGTTGATTTGGGCCAACCATGGTATTTCTTCTAATTTCTTTTATCTTTTATTCCCCAAATTTAACCTCTCTGGTCTGAATTTTGGACTATACACAAAAGTTTAATTGCATAAGGAGGTCAGATTTCAATTTCAGTTGTGGATTCAGGTGACAAAGAGGAAACATGACCCTGTGATGTGAGTGATACCCTTAGTGGCTTTAGTTTTGGAGGCAGGGTTTCATTACGTAGTTCGGGCTGGCCTTGAACTCACTATGTAGCCCAGGCTGACTGCAAACTTGCAGCAATCCTCCTGCCTCAGCCTCCCTTGTTAGTGGGATTACAGATGTGCACCCCCACCCAGCCTCCCTTAATGGTTTTGTGAACTCAGCTTTCAGAAACACCAGATTTCCTAAAAGCTGCTTTGCTCTTGCAGAGCCCCCCAGGGCCTCCCGCGGCCTTTTTGGAGGTCACAGCTGCTGCAAAGCCCGGAGCCGCTCATTGCGGTTTGAAGTGATCTCAGGGCCAAGGCGTCAGGCTCCAGAGCCGCAGGCCAGCCTCCCTGCCACCCGCTCTCTCAGAGGACCCCGTGCCTGCCCTGCCTGGGGGGCGTCAGGCTCCGCAGCCGCAGTCACGGCCGCAGTCACAGCGTGGGTCACTGCCAGGAAGTCACCTCGCCGCTGTCTCAGGGAGAAGCAGGACTTCATAGCCCGCCCTTTCCCGCTCTGCTGTGCGGTGCCAGAGGCATCTTAATGGTCGGGAGGTGAAAGCAAACGGGGTGGGAGAGCACTAGCTTGCAGGGCAGAGAGAGGATGGTGGCGGTGCAGAGCCCCGGAGCCCTGGCGGGGTCTGGGGGGGGACGAGGACCCCCTGCACCCTGAGACTCCAGGGCTGCCTCCGACCTGAGGCCAAGGTCCTGAGGAACTGGGAACCACATTCCCGGAGACCGGACCTTAGTGTCATTGTCACGGTGTCTTCAGGCGGCCCGTATCTTCCTTGCACTTTATTTCTGATCAGTGGGACCTGAGTTTTAACCCATTTCCCACACCTTCACTGGGATCGCCGTTTAGAGGTGATGATGGGGTCCTTCTACCTCAGAGCTTACAGGGCCCTTCCAGACTCTTAGGACAGACCCGGGTCCTCTGCAGCTTCATCCCAAACTGCTCCCTGCTTCTCTGCTCCAGCCACAGGGACTTTTCCCAAGGTCTGGAAATGCAGAGTACCACACCCTCTTGTACCACAGGGCCTTTGCACAGCCACCTCTTCTTTCTCTTCTCTTTCTGGGTAATCTCCTTCAGACTTAAGGTTTTAACTACTTTGAATGTGTTGCCAGCTCCTAGGTACACATCTCTAGCCACAACCTCCACCCTGCAGTATAGAATTATGTCTGTACCTAGGAATTGGATCTGTACTTACACTTTCCCTTGAATACCTAGTAGGGAGCTCAAATACTATGCCATAAGGTGGCCTTTGATTCCTTTCCCACCTCAGACCCTCTTTTCTCCAAGCCCCCACCCAGCTCTCGGAGGGCACTGCCTTCACTGTGGGGCTCAGGCAGGAGGTTTTCCTTGCCTTGTAAGTCAGGGACCAGCAGGAAAGATGGAGAATCAAACCATGGTGACGTTAGGCAGAGGTGTTTATGAAGGGACGAGTTCAGAAGACATGAATGACAGATGTCCAGGGACAGCGCGATGCCCAGGCCTGGGGAGGGGGACCTGCTGCCATTTCTAGGCTGAGACTTTGCTCCTCATTCGCCTGGTCCCTTGCTCTGAGTTGGGTGAGTGAGAAGACTCAGGAAGAAGCTGTTCACTGAGCGGACAGCGGGACCTCCCGCTCCCCTTTATCCAGTTAGGACCAGCACAACCTTCAGACCTCAGACCAAACGTCCCTTCCTCCAGGAAGCCCTCCCTGACTCCCCTGGACTGGATTCTCACCCTGTTACACACCGCCCCATCCCCCAGTGTCATCGTGTACTCGAGCGGTACTCAACCCTTCCTGGGCCGCCTGTGAGACCTGGGATGGCGCTGGCTGTGTTTGTCTTGGTCTTCTTTCCTCCCCTGAGCCTGGCACAGAGAAAGAATGAGAGGTGACTGCTCTCCGAGCTGCCCGGGCCCCGGGCCCTCAGCACGCCTTACGGCTTTCATTCTTGTGGCTTCAGAGCAGAATACCAGTGTGGATTTATAGGCAGACATTTGTCTCCCCTGCAGCCTCATAAGCAATAAAAATGAATGAATCAGACTCCTTCTCCTTCTTTCCCTATTTCAAATCTCAGACTCCCTTTAAATCCAGCAAGACAGCAGTACCTCAGTGAGAACCAGAGCTGCTGGGTGCGGTTGTGCCGCTCACCGCTCAAGGGTAGAGATGGATGGGGTGAAATCCAGCCCATTCTCTTCTTGCCGCCTGGGGTGGGGGGAGGAAGGGCTCCTCCTTTTTTAAATCTCGCACAGAAACCCCTGTAGACTAGCAAGCAGCACTGAAGAGAGCGGTTAAGAAAAAGCTGGTTTGTGTTCAAAGAAATGTTTTCCCCGCAGCCTGACAAATGCGTCACCTACGTCCATTGTGACCATTCATGCTTAATAGTTTTCCCTGTGATTTTTTTTGATACAATGAAAATAACCATTTTTATAAGTAAAACAGAAATGCAAAAACAGAGTAAAAGGCAAAAGAATTTTTTTCCCCTGCAGACTCCACAAAACACTGTTAAGGGTTTGTTTGGTCTGCTTTCAGATTTTCAAAATGTTTCTACGAGCATATTTGCCTTGGCTGTGCATTATTTATATATATATATTTTTTCTAGTTTTTCCCCTATGTGTGTGTGTGGTTCTGGGAGTGGAACCCAGAGCCCTGCCTCTGTTGTGCAAGTGCTCTACCACCGAGTGACCTCCCTGGCGCCCTTTCTCTTTCTCTCTTTCTCGTTCTGCTACTTGTTTTCTTCTCAAATATATTTCATTTGCTTTTCCATGTCAATATATAAGTTCTTTTCACGGCTGTGTAGTACTCCATTGCATGGTGGAGTGTGAGTTATTTAACCAGTCTGCAACTGATAGATATTTGGGTTATTTCCGGTATCTGTTATTATAAACAGTGCTCTAATGCTCATTTTGGATATATATATATATATATATATATATATATATATATATATTTGAGGGTATGTACAAGTATTTCTATAGGATCTATTTCTAGAAATGGTCTTGCTAGACTGAAGGGTGCATGCATTGGAAACATCGTTAGATATTGACAAGAGCCTTCTCCAGAGGAGCTCTCTGTGTATTCTCCTCTTGTAGGGGACCCAAAGCTTTTAGTGCTTGCTTCTGAGCCCTTGAACAGCATGCAGGATAAGAGAATGTGTGTGTATGAGTGTTTCTCTCTCTCTAATCTAATCTAATCTAATCTAATCTAATCTAATCTAATGTAAATATCCATTAACCATTACTATGTAGCAAACCACCTCAGAATTTAGTGCCATAAGCTGGAACTGTTTCTGCAGCTCATGAGCATGTGAGCTGGTTCTGGATGCTGGCTCAGTCTTCTGGCTCGGTCATTTGGCCTGGGCCAGGCCAGGCTGATCTTGGCTGAGTCTCCTGTGACTTGCTCACTGGGGCCCAGTTGACAGAGAACAGTCTCAGCTGAGCTGATTCCATCTGCTTCCCCTGGTGTCCAACCTGCTCTCCAGCCTGGTCCTCGGAGTGAAAGTGCCCAGGGAAGGACCAAGACACACAGAGCCCCTGTACCTGTGTGCTGGGAACTGGTGCACTGTCACTTTGCTGCATTCTGTTGCACCGAAAGTCACGGGGCCAGACTAAGGGGTGGGACAGCAGACCTACACCTAGGGATCTGCAAGGCCCCGTTGCGCTAACTGGGACCATGCATGTGACTGATGAGTCACAAAGGAAGATGCCCAAGTTTTGGGGTTCACAGTCATGGTCGGAATTTGTGCTGCCCACCATGCATTCTTGACTTCCATGGTCAGACTGAGTGGCTGTGCTGACTCCGAGAAGTGGACATGGAAACATTCGTCAGGGGCCAGTTCCTGCTCTGGTCTTTATATTTAGTTAGGGTACAGCTTTGGCTGGTATAGCAAAGAGACCTAAACTGAGATCAAAGTGTATCCATTTCTCAGTAGAAGACTGCAAAAACTGTCCATGATTGGTGTGATGGTTTCCAAATCATTAGAGACTCAGGTGCCTTCTATTTGGTTGCTCTGGCACCCTCCCTTTCTGATCTAAAAGGGCTGCTACAGTTCCTGCCATTACATCTGCATTCCAGTCAGTGGGAGGGAAGGTGTTATGGTTTATATTCAGACCCCGCCCCCCCCAAGCCTCATGCAATCATGGATGCAGCCAAATCTAGCATTTGTGATTGGTTTGCTATCTAGCACTCAGATTGGAGATATGAGTGCTACACCCACCCAGGATGGAGCCAGCATACAGTGTAACGGCAGGGAAGAAGGTGTGTCTTTCTCTCTTTTGTTTGGTTGGCTCTTTCTGTTTGTGGCTGCCATGAACCACTGCACCCCCTACCCTCTTGCAGCTTGGAGCCAGCTGAGTATGGACTGAAACCTCCATCCTGTAAGAAATAAACCTTCCCTTCCTTAACTTTGAGCATCAGATATTTCGTCTCAACAAGGAGAGAGAAAAGTAACTAAGACAGAAGGGGAAATGCAGGCATCTTCCTTCTCTTTAAAAGAACCATTTAGAGATTGCACACATCACTTCTGTTCAGATCTCCTCAGCCGGAACTTCTTCTGTTGGCCACAGCTAGCTGCAAAGGAAAGAGAGAGTTTAGTTTGGGTGGCTACCTGCTCAGTTAAGGTTCAAAGAATCTGTTACTAAAAGAATAAGGAAGGAATGGTTATTTCTGGACAAGGCTGGACAAGGTTTGTGTTACCTTTTGCATTTTCCTTCGTCAGACCGGGGTTTTATAAGACATTATCAGCCAGTGAGCTGAAGGCGAGACCTGGATTGCGGAGAAGCAGCGGGGAAGAGCTCCCCAGGCTGAGTTTCATATTCCGGCTCCCCCACGCGACCTAGAAATCCACTGGTGCAGTAGCAGGGGCCGGCGAGTCTGAAACCTGTAGGCTGATGCAAGCGGGCTGGGACTTCTGGCCAGAGTGGGTGCGGTAGTTGGGATCTGAAGGCTGGAACTTCAGAAGTGCCACAGAGCTGGCACCTCTGGAAACAGTTCTCACATGGACTAGTTCTGGGGTGACCAGGACTGCCCCCGTTTTACAGATGCAGCTGTGCAGTATTGGGTGTCCTAGCTCAGCTGCGCATTCGGCTCTGCTCCCAGAGTCCCCCCAGCTACCGGGAACCCGGGCAGCCAGAGTGGGGCGCAGCCCATCCTCCAACCAGCCCTGAGCCCCACTGGGGAGAGAGTTGATACCATGGCCCTGGCCAGGCTTCCTCTGAGTGTGTCCTGCACCATGCCCCAGCAGCAGTACCTGCACCACTTCCTGGCTCCCCTTCTCTCTTTCCCTCCTTTCCCATCCCTACGGCTGCTTTCTGGGACCCTCCCCCCGCAATAGACTCCCTGTACTCTTCCAAAAGAACCAGTCTCAGACAACTCATGGGGAGCATTATTACCAGCAAACACATCTCTTGCCCTTCTGTCTCTTGATCTGCACGGTATTGCTTATCATTGTAAGGAGTGTTATCCTCATATAGCCGCTGAGAAAACCAAGGCTCAGATGTGCAAGAGGTGAGAGGTTCACTAATCACCAGTAAGGAAAAAGAATGAGCAGCTGAGATCCGAGCCCAGGCCTCCCAGCTCCGAGCATCATCACCCCACAGCAGGACTCGTCTCTTGCACATTTAGCCAGTTTTGTTCATGGGGGCATCGCGTGGCACATCTAGGTGTCTGAGAATGCTGGTGTACATGTCTGTTTTCTGTTGCTATAACAAAGGGTCTGAGGCCGGGTGACTTATTTGGCTCATAGTTTCAGAGGCTGAAAGTCCAAGATCAAGCCATCTCCTCTCTAGCCTCTGGAGTGGACCCTCTCTGCTCCACTGCACCATGGAGTGCAATGACATCACCGTGACAATGACATCATGGCAGGAGTGTGTGGTAGATGGAGAAAGCAGGAAGCCAGAGAGATTCAGAAGCCAGGCTTGCTCTTTTTATAACCACTTGCTTTCATGGGAACTGACCGGGGTCTCACGAGAACTACAGCAATCTCTTCTTAGGGTGGTCCCCCCACTGCTCTAACCTCCTTCCTCTTGGCCCCACCACTTAAAGGTTCCATCCCCTCTCAACACTGCCACACTGGGCTCCAGGATATGAACCTTTGGAGCTAAGCCATGTCCCCAAGGTGGCAGCTGCCCATGTCTTCATTGGCTTTGCGACAGCTGTGCACGGTGGTTGTTTGGGCTGTGCCACTGTGACTGTCTTCACCTGACAGAACCCACACAGCCCGGGGAGGGGTTGTTCGAGGCTCCTGAGTTACACCAGGCCTCCTGGCTACCTCCCCATGGGGACCTGAGGTCGAGGCGGTGGACGTTTGTCATCTCTGACCCTGTCCCAGGAATCCATCAAGATATGGGGATAAGAGTTTTCCTCCTGCGAGCCCAAAGATCAGATAGCGAGTTTTTATTAAGAAGTCCTGCCAAAGAGTCACAAAAGCACAAGGCTAATCCTTTACCTGATGGGTAATTGAAAGTAATAAGCAGGGGTTTATTTGGAGGAAAAAAATAAAAAGACCAATCCGCATTCCAGCTCAGGGCTTTTACTTCCTTGGTTTATTTTAAACATCACAGGAGGAAGTGAGGACCGGCTTTTCGGTCCTGTCACAGCAGCTACAGACTAAAGAGCTCTGAGCAGCCGGGTCCCCTGGGGCAGCTTGCAAACCTGTAAAACAGAAGTAATCTCTGTCCAGCCTGAGAGATGGCGTTTGCAGAAGCATCTCTGCCCGGTGCCTCTTTTCATCTCCGTTAAAGCTGAAATCATGCAGGGCAGCTTTGTGCATCAAAAGTGTTATTATTTGGTAACAGAACTTTCTGTTTCTCTGCTCAAGGAAATGACTTTATTTTTTTTAATGATTTATCCTTAGAGTTTTCTTTGGAGAAACATTCCCCCTGCCCCATGAAGTGCAGAGAGCACCTTTGCATGTTTCTTTCCGGGCTCACGACAGACAGAAGGGGTTGCGGTAAGCGCTGGACCTGGACTTCCTTGTGGTAACTGTAAACTTTTTTTCAGAGCAAAGCAGCTGGTGTGAGTGGGAGAGTTACCTCTGTGCCAGATGCTGTCTGTGTTAAAATGGCTCTATAAAATATAGATGTCATTCACTCCGGCCTGCAGGTGAGAAAACTGAGCCCCAGGAAGCATAAATGACCCAGCATCCTTCAGCTGGTAAAAGGCAGATTGGTTTAATTCAAAGACCTGCTTTAAATTTTTTTGCTTTATTACCCCAAAGAGGCAAGCTTTTGGCTGAAAAGGTTTTCCCCTTTCATGGAGGCCTTGATTTCCAGCTCTGAGGGTATCCGAAGGGTTGACCTGTTGGTGTAGGTTGCTAGCCGCGAAAAGTGATAGTCCTGATAATTTTGTATTTCCTGGGCTGCGTGAGGCAGTGCTCGTGGTTTGATCAATCAGGACTCTGTCAGGCAAATATGGGAAATAAGTGTGCAGTACGTAATGACCACACTCAGCACGGGCAGGTGGCACATGGGCAGAACACAAGTCAATTCTTTCGTATACTCCTTCCTCTCTCCTTCTCTCCCTCCCCTGAGAAGGAGCTGTTGTACAGCAAAGCCACTCCATGTGCTTGGCTGGCTCCCTTGCCACTTCTCTGTCACATGCTGATGGAGCTGGAGGACCCCCACCGAATGCTGGTACCATGCTGATTGGGCTTTGAAGCCATCAGAATCATGAGTCCATTAAACCTCTCATCTTGATAAAGTACCTTGTTTCTGGTATTCAGTTACAGTATCATAAAACAGACAGAGACATAGGTGGTGATGAGGAAATCCTAGGTCAGCCATAGAAGGATGCTGCCACCACCTCCAGGACCCCTGGGATGGTGGGAAAAGGAAAGAAGAGATGTTGGCATAACAGGGCGGGGGGCCGAGTTCCCTGGGAAGGGATGGCACCAGGGCAGCCTGTCCAGCTGGAGCTGGGGCTGCAGAGGAGTTGCAGCACCCAGGGGGATGGAGAGACAGCTTGCCTCAGCTCTGGGGCCGCCTGGTGGTGACCCCAAGCACCAATGGAAGGATCGCTCCATGGGCAAAGGGGCCAGGGATGGCGCCGATGTCAGGCACACATGTGCGTCTCAAATTCTCGCTGCCTCCGCTTGCCTTTCCATTCCCCCGGGCTGTGTTCATCGCTGGTTTTCCTTAATTGCTGCCAGCGCGGGTTCCTGGCTGAGGCTGCTCATCGGAGCCGCCCTGAGTTTGCTCCCCGAGTCTCTTCCCTGCTTCTCTCCCCCAGCAGGGCTAAACTCACAAATTAACCTGCAGTTTCAGTGTGACTTTATTTGATTTCAAAATTGGATTCTGGGCCTGGTAATACTTTCAGATTCCAATGAGGCTGGGCTGAATTTCCCCCTCCTGTCAGGAGCTCTTGAGAGGGAGCCCAGAGATGCTGGCCTTGTTTGGGGAGCAGTAAATTATTCAGGGGTGCTAATGGCCCGGCTCTTCTCAGAGCACACTCTCGACTGCGCTAATGTCAGCTGCAAAGTGCTTGCTGTGGCACAGGGTGGGGACACATTCTCATGTTGCCGCAGGGTGGACAGAAAGAGAGGACAGGATTAAAGTGTTGCTGTGGTGAGGAGAGGGGGGCTGAGGAGAGGTGACACACTTTCCCTGCAGAGGGTGGGCTCACTCCAGCAGGCCTGGGCTCTTCCTATAAGACTCTAGTTCAGCTCATGTCGCCCGCTGCGGTGAGGTCAGACTTCCTGTGATCAGAATTGCTTTCTAGATTCATACAAATGTGGTCCCAGCCAGGCCTGGTGACGAGAGCCTGTGATCCCAGTACTCTGCAAGGCTGAGGCAGGAGGAGAGCAAGTGGGGGGCCAGCCTGAGCAATTTAGCTTATTGAGACCCTGCCTTGAGATAAAAACTTAAAAGGGCTGGGGTCGTAGCTCAGTGTGAGGGTCTTGGGTTCAATCCCCGGTACTGTAAAAATCCAAACTAAAACAGACCAAAACCAAAACCAAGGTTCCACGCTGCCGGAGAGTCCAGGGAAGTGACCGTGTAGACAAAGGATTCCACCCTGGGAAAGTCATGCCTGGCCTGTGAGGCTCCCTGGTCAACAGGCTCTGGGGGACAGGCCTCACTTGCTAGGAGGGAGGCGTGGGAATCAGCCCCTGTGAAGGGTAAACACCGTCCAAACCAGCGCCTTGAGAGCAGGGCTTTGGCATCTCAGACTCACACAGGGTAGAACCCACCACGTTCTCCCCAGTGGCCCTGCCAGTCTGCCTGAACCCCGAGCCTCAGTTTCCTCTTCTGTAAAAAGGAAAATGACAGTGATCTCCCTCTCAGAGACCTGGCTTAAGTGATAGGTGATGCTTCCAGGACCCAGCCCAGGCCTGGCAGCAGCCCAAGAGCCATGCTTGGTGACACTTAGTATCCTAATTATGCAAGCCCTGGACTGAGCCTTTCTCTCCAGGCCACAGAGTCTGTATTTAGATGTTTTCTAAATTCAGGACCCAGAGCCAGAAATCACCGAAAGGACAGCGCCAGGGTGAGGGAGTAAAGGGCATCTGAAATGGATCCGCCCTGGCTACCTAGGATCTTGGTTCGCTCTGTGTTTAATGTGGAGATAACAGAATGAGCGCAGCCAGCAGCAGCAACAAAAAAATCAATGCGCGAGGGTTTTCTGTCGGGCAGAGAGAGCACCCTTCTTCCTTCCTGCTGAGCTCCTCGCCTGGCAAAATCTGAGTCTGGCTGTCGCCAGCTGTTTGCCCCTGATGTGCAGAACAGGCTGGAGGCAGGGAAGACACTCAGTGAAGGATGTCACAAGTGACACAAGTGACAATGGATGTGAGCTCTGTGCTCAGCCTGATGAGATTCATAACCCAGGGAAACGTCAAGAAGCAATGAGGTTTAAGTGCCGTTAGTTCATGGGGTTTCAGAGGAATATTATCTCCAAACACCCTAGAATTGGGTCAGAGTGTATAGAGTGAATGTGTGTGTGTGTGTGTGTGTGCATTTTTTTTTTTTTTTGGAGACAGGGTCTTGCTATGTAGTTCAGGCTAAACTCGAACTCAAAACAACCCGCCTGCCTCAGCCTTCCCAGTGCTGGGATTGCAGGCATGTGCCCCCCATACCCGACTGTAGGTATATACCCTTTTGGGGGCAGAGTCTAAGTTTGCCCTGGAAATGCTGTGATCTAAAGAGATTGGAACCACTGACTCAGAGAAATCTCCACATCAGAAGGGGTTTGAACCGGCGCCATAGATCTGGACCTCAGAGACTACCACTTTTAACAGTTACCCATTTTCCAAAGAATCGTGTGATGTCCTTGTTGCTGTAGTTGTCTCTGGGTAACCAGGCTGGTGCGTACATGCCTGTTAAAGCCCGTAGGCCTACTGCGATATCCCCTATTTAAAAATATCAACCGTAATAAGAAAAAGCTGCGTGGCTTGAATGTCTTTCTTTTGCAGTGCTGGGGATGGAACCCAGGACCTTGTGCACGCTAGGAAAGTGCTCTCTCTTTGAGCTACACTCCGGCAGGGAATACATGCTGGAATTTAATCCCCACTGTGTGGTATAGCTGAGTGGCCTTTGGGGCAACTGGGATGAGACAGACCATCAGAGTGGGGCCGGTGATCCAAGCCTGATGGTTTTATGAGCACAGATTCACTGCCTGTGTGTCTACCACGTTCTCCTCTCTTCCTGGTATGCGAGTGAGCAGTTACAGCGAGGGCTGGTGCCACCCACACGGGGACTCCTACACTCAGGGCTGGGTCCAGTCAGAACCCTGGGCTCAGCAGGGAGCATTTTCTGGCACCTCTGTTTTATCCAATGGTAAGCGATTGTGTTGTAAGGCATAAAAAGCTAAGTTCATAGGGATTTTTAAGATGCAAAATGGGACCCCAAATATTCTTTATGTTTGAAATTAGCCATGTAAGTCCATGCCTCTAGATTAGTAGT
Source organism: Hydrochoerus hydrochaeris (assembly GCA_004027455.1). Taxonomy (NCBI): domain Eukaryota; kingdom Metazoa; phylum Chordata; class Mammalia; order Rodentia; family Hydrochaeridae; genus Hydrochoerus; species Hydrochoerus hydrochaeris. Next base: position 12,977 of record PVLA01011349.1, read on the forward strand.
GACCTAGGTCATACTTCTGTGCTATTTGTGGCAATCTGTGGACAGGACACAGGAGACCAAGCAAGTTGGCAATGGAATCCAGTGCCTGGTGCAGCCTCTGGTCTGGTTGCTTAGAAATTCTGTGAACTTTGGTGAGTTTCTTAGCCTCTTAGCTTTGGGATGACCCTCTGCAGAATGGGACAGATGATGGGAGTAGTGTGCTAGGGCTGTGGTGAGAATTATGTGGGGTCATAGCTGCTTTGCAAAACCTCATCGAAGTGTCCAGCACTTGGTTAGAGCCCCATAGATACTTAGCTGCGGTAAGCGAGCTCTACAGAACTGTGAGCGCCCGTTTGGGTTACCTGATGCTCTGTGGTAAGTCACGCTGAACTAAAGGCGCCTGTCTGGAGGTCCTCTTCATTACGCCTGCGGTTCCCATGGGTTGGGAGTGGGGATGGCATAAAAGGGACCAAAGGTGTATACTCCACGGTGCATGGGCTTGGCTGGGAGGGTTCTGGGGAAGATTCTAATGGCTGGGGTGACTTGAGGGTCAGGGAGTGGGAGGTGGCGGGGGGAGTTTCACTCACATGCTTGACATCAGGGTTGGGGGGACTCAAAGTCTGTGCCCAGCTGTTGATTAGAGGACCTGCAAGTGGCTTTTCTGTGTGACTGGGGCTTGCTCCAGTGGACAAGGTGAACACTGTGGCCATTTGTAACCTGACCTCGGAGCGCAGTGGGCTTCACTTCAGCCAGCTGTCAAGCAGCCATGAGCTTCCTCAAGTTCAGTCAGAGAAGTCAAACACTGTCACTGGTTAGGAGGTGTGTCGAAGGCTTCTCAGCCAGGCTTCAGTGTCTGAAAAGCCCCAGTTGCAATCCCTCTTTCCATCTTTTTCTAGAACAGTGCTTTGAGTGGGGGAAATGCTCAAAACATTGACAAGTGAAGAAACTGAGTCCCACAGAGAGGATGTGTCTCATTCAGGGCGCCCCAGCTAGTACCTGGTTGGATGATGCTAAAATGTACATCTTTTTGTGCCTTATCTGGTTCTTGACCATCTACTCCATGCAACTTTCTCCTCCTCCTGAAACTTGAATCAGGTCCACAGTTTTGTAAGAGGAAGTGAAACAGTATCTCTGGATCTGCCCTATTTAACTCATGTGCTGAGAAGCTGCCAATTCAGCTGTCTGCAGACATGTGACAGTAGTCTAAATGAGGGCAGAGACCCAGGTGTGGAAGATAAATGGCAGATGAAAGTTGGCCGCAGGGTTGGGAGGTGACAGGGAGTGCCGGGATTCTGTGGTGAACAGGAGAGGCCATGCCCTGCTGTTTAGCTACAGCTGAGGCTACCAAACGACTTAGGGTGCCGAGGGCTGCCTTAGCTACAGAGTTCTCGGGAGGAGCCAGGAATTGTGGAGTAAAATCTCCTGATTTATTAATATTGGTAATATGTCTAATTTAAAGAACTTTGCAGGCCAAATATACTGTTATGGTTTGTGTCTGAATGTCCCATCAAAGCCTCATGCGGTCATGGGGGTTAGAATTTTCAGAGGCAGCTGAATCTAGAGTTTGTGATTGCTTCATTATCTGGTGCTGGGATTAGGGGTGTGAGTGCTACATTCTGTATACAATATAAGGGAGGGAAAAAGGCTTGTCCCTCCCTTTTTGCTCTTGTTTCTAGTTGCTATCTTCTGCCTCCAATGACTATTGCCCCTCTACCATACCACTTTGCCTGGGAGACAGCTTATCATGGACTGAAACCTCTGCAACCTGTGTAGTAAATAACCTTCCCTTCCTTAACTTTGTTATTATTACCTTTTTTGGTAACAGGAATTGAACTCAGGACCTTGTGCTTACCAAGCAGGTGCTATGCCACTGAGCTATGCCCCTGGCCCCCTTCTTTATCTTTGAGTGTTGGGTATTTTGTCTCAGCCATGAGAGAAAAGTAACTGAAACAAAACTTGGTATCAGAGAAGTAAGGTTGTTGCTTTGACTATACCTGACCATGTGGTTCAAGAGCCTTTGGGAATGGCTTGTGGGAAGAGTTTGGAAAGGTTTGGAGATGTAGAGCTGGAACACCTTATGCTGTTCTGTATGGGAAATTCTGGTCATAGCTCAGAAGACCAGAAAGCTGATAGAAATCCTGCCAGTAAAGACCAGGTTCAGAAGGTTTCTGCTGGGAAGAAGGACTGCAGTGGTTGTTGGAGTCCAGATGATGTGTGTCATGACTTGGCAGAAAGCTTGTCTGCATTTTGTTCCTGTCCAGAGACTTAACCTGACACTGAGATTAAGGGAAGTGGGCTAATTAATCTAGCAGAAGAAATTTCAAGGCAGTTGAGTGTTGAAATGGTGGCATGGCTATTGTTGGGGGATTTTAGCCAAATCTATGTTGAGAATCAAGAGCAAAGAGCCCAGCCAGATGATTTAAAATGTGAGTTTGGCCAGAAAAGAAGCTGCAGGAAAGCTGTGGACTACAAAGATAGAGCTGAGGAGAGCTGTGGGATGAGCCATCCCCTTTCTGTAAGCCAACTGCAGCCATGCAGGCTGGGAGGAAAACCAAGAAAAAGCTAACCCCTTCCTGGAATCCAGCTGGTGTGCAGACTTGGAGATAAGAATTGCTGAGCCCCCCACCACTCTGGTAAGTAGCTGGCTGATTTGGAGAAACACAGGAACAACTTAATGCTTGCACTGTATGTTTGATTTTGCAGGCCTAAAGCTAGTAGTCTGAGCATCTATTTGGAAGATAACAATATGCAGTATAGCAACTATGGGGGATCTCCTTCTGAAGGTGTTAGCCATTGTGAATTCCTTATTATCTTGTTTTAAAGCCCTGTATCATTTTCATTGTTTTGTTTTGTTTGGTTTTATTGTTTGGTTTTATTACATCTGATAGCATGGGCAGTTATTTCAAGGACAACAAGATATATTATGATAGCCATTGTTGATTTCCTATAATCTTTTTTGAAGTCCTGTACCACTTTCACTATTTTGTTTTGGTTGGCTTTATTCTGTCTGTTTTTTATTCTCTTTAAAGAATAATAAGAATAGTAATAATAATAATAATAATAGACCTGAGGAGATCTCCATTGCTGAGAAAGAACAGGAGAATATAAAAGCTGGCCTGAGGGCATCGCAAGAAGCAGCAAGTCTCCACCCTTTGCAGTCTCAAACCTACAAAAGTGAAAGATTTTGCTTTGGGGGAAAAGCTGCAGAGTATCATGTTCCAGAATGGTGACAGTAGAGAAAATTTGTTCCTCAGAATTAGATTCAGAATGCCAAGCAAGAGGGCTGGGGATTTAGCTCAGAGGCATAAACACTTGCCTGACAGGGGCAAGGTCATGAGTTCAATCCCTGGTACAAAAAAAAAAAATGGGTGTAACAGAGTGCCAAGCAATCCAGGGACCCCACCTCTACAGGAAAGAGAGAGGAAAGCCTGGGTATTGCTCCATCTGGCAGCAGATATTGGCATCATCCACATGGTGCTGATTTTAAGCGCATGCAGAATGCAGGAGTTGTGGGTTAAGGAGGCTTCCACCCAGATTTCAGAGGGCATTTTTCAGGCAACATGCCCCAGCGAGGACAGTGTGTGAGGCTGTGAATGTGAAGCCAAAGTCGCAGTGGGAACCCCAGGCGGTTGAAAAACCCAGGAATGTGGATCATCTAAGGAAAGCTGCAAGGAGAGAGCACAGTGGGCCCAAGATAGAAAACATGGGAGCTGTAAGCGGCAGAAGTGCCATAGGGGTGGAGTCACCCAAGCCCTTTGGAGCTCACAACTTACCACAGATTGCTTCAGATGCTGTATGTAGAACTATAGCATTTAATAGCTGGATTTTGGATTTGCTTTAGTCTGAATCCTTTGTATCCCCCTGTTTGTAACTCCTGGAATGGAAATGTTTATCTTGTGCCATTGAATGTTGGAAGTGTTTAACTGTCTTTTCATTTGTACAGGGGCTTGCAGCTAAAAGTTTACCTTACGTCTCAGAGGAGACTTGGAACTTGGACTTTTCAGCAATGCTGAAACTGAATTTTGGCAAATCTTAGAGATTAACTAAATGTTTTTTGCATAAAGAGATGTGCATAAATCTTTGGAGGTCCAGAAGTGAATGTTGTTGTTTGTGTCTGATATCCCACCAAAGCCTCATGCAGTCATGGGGGAAGGCTTTGCAGAAGTGGCTGAATCTAGAGTTTGTGATTGGTTCATTGTCTAGTGCTGGGATTAGGAGTGTGAGTACTATGCTGGCCTAGGACTGGGAGCCTTCATACAATATAAGGGAAGAAAAGAGGCTTGCTGCTCCCCCTTTTGCTCTTGTTTCTTTTGGTATCTTATGCTGCCATGGAATAACTTCTTCCCTTCTGCCATACCACCCTGCCTTGAAGACAGCTGATTATGGACTGAAACCTCCACCAATGAGCTAAATAAACCTTTCCTCCTTTTGGGTGTCAGGTATTTTGTCTCAGCATTGAAAGAAAAATAACCAAGACATATACAAAAAGCTAAATAAGACACAGCCAGGGACCAAATTCAGTCACCTACGCTGCTCATTACTTGTAGGTGCTGGGCTGCAATTTTGGCTTGTCACTGGGACATGTGATATGTGATGATTTTTAGCTGTAAGCTAGAAATCTGCATTAGTATGGATGAGACAATTTTCTAAATTTTACTGCAATTTGAAATCACACAGGACAAAGAAAATGAGAACAAACAGCACTGGAACACGGGCACAGACAGGACAAGAACAGGACTGTGTGTCTACCTCTAGTCAGTGCAGAGCTGTACCTTGGCCCTTTCAAAGGCACTTTGGGACAAGGAGAAGGCAGGAGCGGGGAGGAGCGGGGAGAGAATTGATCACTTGTGTTGCTAAAAATAAACATCTTTACAGCGGGGCTGTGGAAGCAAATAAGATAATAAAACCCTAGGCTCATGGGTCAGGCTTGCTGGGAATCAGATTCTGTACTGCAGATATGGAACTGTGGAGAAGCTTGGAGTTCTAATTGTGTAAAGAGGAGATCTTGTCTTTCTGAAAGGTAAGGCGAAAATATTCCCCTTTAGATATTTCAGCTTTCTTCCAGAAGTGTGAGAAGTACCAGTGTCACAGGGGAGCAGCCCCACTTAACTGTGGGTTCATCATTCTTCATTCTTCCCCAGGGCCATTCATGTCACGGATTCTATGGACAGACAAGCTGGGAGATATGTGTTAGTCAGCTTTGTGTTGCTGGGACAAGTAAAGTTAAGGAAAACAGCCCCATCCTGTCCCCAGTGGCGGTGACCCTGGGACCTTCTCATCACCTCCGGCTCCATCCAAAGACTCATCCCACCCCCTTGGGGTGACATTGCCTTTCTTGCTTGCCCTACAGGCCCCAGAGTTTGGCCTCTTGATGCTTCTCAGCTTGTTATATTTGGATCCAAAGTGTCCCCCCAAAGGCTCCTTGTGTTGGCGGCTTGGCTGTGGATGGGTTTTGGGAAGTGATTGTCTCATGAAGGCTCTAACTGTGCCATGATTTGATGGCATGATTGGGAGGTGATGAAAACAAAACTGGAATCTAACAGAAGGGATGGGTCACGAGGCATGATCCTCAGGACTCTAGCTTGTTAGTGGGCTCTTCTTTGCCTCTCTCCTTCCTGGCCACCAGGAAGTCAGCAGCCTCCCTCCACCCACCCTTCCGCCATGATGTTCTGTTCACCTCAGACCCACAGCAATGGAACTTCCACCATGGACTGGGACTTCTGAAACCGTGACCCAAAATAAACCTCTCTTCTTTTAAGCTGTTTTTTTCTCTGGCATTTTGTCACAGTGCCAAAAAGCTAATACAACCTTAGGGGCCCCACTGGGAACATGCGAGGTGACACTGAGCCTGGGGGCTTCATGTGAGTGTGAGCACAGAGTGAAAGGAAGAAGTGTGTTTCAAGCACCCATGGGATCCAGCAATCAACCCAGTGATGCTATTTGCTTCTCTTTAGAATTCTTACACTCGCTAGCAGTTTTTTTTTTGATGTTTTATGCACAGTGAGGAAATGGAATCCATAATAAAGCTGTCAGATAAAATACAGACTCCTAGTAACATTTAAATTTCAACTAAACAATGAAAGATTTTGTTTACAAGCATGTCCCCAGTAGTGGGTGGTATAGGCTTTATACACAAAATCATTCATTGTTTAGCTGAAATGCAGAGGTAACCGAGTACTCTGTTTTAATTTCTAACTTTTCGCAGCCCTTATCCACAGACAAAATGTTCTTAAGAAGATCGGTTTTGCTTCTGGTCTGTATCTTAACCAAAATCCATTGACCTGGGAGGCTTGCCAAGCACTCTTGCTTTGGAGACTTTGTTTGAAAAGGTGAACAGTTTTGAGAGAAAAAAAACATTAGTTTGTTTATTCCAGAGTGAACAAATTAATCCTTCTTTAAAGGTTGAGGATATTGCCTACCCAAAATGATACAGGCCAATCTCAGAGGCGGATCAATAGAGGAGCCAAGTACTATAGCTCACAGGAAATGGATTTTGAGCGAAAATAAACATGGATCTTAAAATGAAATTCTGCTTCTTATCTCCAGTTGCCAGTCTGACTCTGTTCTTATGCCCTGTCTTTGATATTTATTGTCTGATTTCACTGCTGTATAACCCAGGGAGGCAAGTAGGTTCTCCCTACTTCAGGAAGACCTAGAGGTTGACAGATGGCCCATGGCTGTCAGGGACCCTCACTTCGATGGTGGCTTTGCTATGTGCAGGCCGTGTGCTCATAATTGCTGACCTGTGCCTTTTCATTCCATTCCTGTTGACTCCAAAAACAGTTCTCTTCTCTTTCTGCTTTTGGAGAGGGAAACTGAGGCACAGTGAGGGTTCAAGTGAGACTCCAAGAGGAAAAGGAGAATCTATCAGCTCTGGGTACTGAGGTGATTTTGCCTATACATGGTAGATTAATTTTTTCACCTTAAATAACAAAGAGTCTCTCTTTGCTTCCCACCACTTCGTCTCTGTCTCTTTCAGCATCCAAAGGATTTCAGTTGGTATCTTTGGGGAGGTGGCTGGTGAGATTGGGTCAGAAGACTTTTGTATTTTATGTCACACCCTTTGGTCTTATTTGCTTTTCTCTTTTACAAGAAATGCGTTTATCTTTTTTAATAATAGTAGTAATAATGATGCTATATATGGTTTTAAAAATAAAATGCAGGAGGAATCCATGAAAAATCTACAACTGACATCATCTGAATAATGGACAAATGAAATGAAAAGTTTTCTCTTAAATATGAGAACAAGCAGGGACTTTTTTTCTACCATTTCTAATCAGCACTGTATTTAAAATCTTGCCCATGGCAGCAAAGCAAAGAAAAAACATATGGTTGGGAAAAAATAAATAAAACTAACTTTATTTTAAGCAACATGATCAAGCACATAGAAATTACTAAGGAAGGTGTTGAAAAGCCTGCTAGAACTCATACAAGGATTTAGTAAGGTTGTAGGATACAAGTGTAATACAAAATGTCTAATTTTACTATTGTATATGAGGAGTATTTGTATTGGTCAGATTTCTACCACTATCACATAGTACCTGGGAATCAAGTTATAAAGAGAAAAGGTTTATTTTGGCTCATGGTTTTGGAGGTTCCAGTCCATGGCTAAACACAATGCTTTGGGCTTGTGGTGAGGCAGTGCATCAGGGTGGAAACCTGTGGTGGGACAAAGTCACTCACCTCATCAACCAGGAAGCAAAAAGGGAAAGGGGAGGGACAGGTCCCACAGTACCCTTAAGGTATTTCCAGGGACCTCCACTGTCCCGGTTGCCTAAAGTTGCCTCCACTTTCCAGTCATGCTCCCTTGGGGACCAAGCCTTGGGACTTGGATATTTGGGGGATGCTCAAGATCCAAACTATATCAGGAGTAAAATATAAAAATTTAAAATAATATTTATAATAGCATCAAAAAATGAAATGCTTAGGGATGAATTTAACAAAGTATGTAGAAGAACTGTACAGTGAGAATGGCAGAGTACTGCCAGAGAGATGCAGGAAAGGTAAATAAGCAGGCAGAGACCCTGTGCTATGTGCTGGAAGGCTCTCCTGTGCAGTTGCCGAGCTTTCCCTCCTGAACCTACAGACTTCAGAAATCCCACTGAAATTCCAAGCTGGCTTCTTGTTTTAGAAATTGACAAACTAATCCTAAAAATTATAGGGAAGTGCAAAGAATCCAGAAAGGCCCAAAGGAAGAACATTCAAAGACTCAAACCACTAGAGTTCAAGGTTTAGGAATCAGTTAGATTTAACAATACACTTTTGGTGAAAGGATACAGATAAAGATTTATGGAACAGCATTGAGAGTTGAGAGATAGACCCATTTGAAAAAAAGTACCAAGATGAAGCAATAAGAAACACAGTCCCCTTTTCAACCAATTGCACGGGAGCAGTTGGACACTCTGTGTGAATGAATGACCCTCAACCCAGACCTCTCACACCCTGTGCAAACCTTGGTTTGAAATGGGTCCCAGATTTAAATGTAAACCCCAGTGCTATAAAACTGGTCATAAAAAATACAGGAGGAAAATCTCTGTGACTTTGAGGTAGGCAAAGATTTCTAAGCTAGGACATGAGGACATGAACCATAACATTTTGATAAATTGAACTTCAGAAAAATGTAAAACTCTGCTAAACACAGTTGAGAAAGTGGCGAGATGAACCACAGACTGAACAGCGATATCTGGCAGACACAGGGTGGACAGGTGACATGTTCTGGCTGGAGTTGGCTTTCAGAAACAGATAATTAACGTCAAGGGTTGGTGAGGCTATGAAGCCACCGGAACGTCCGTGCATTGTTGGTAGGATTGTGTGAGAACTCAGAAAACAATAAACTGACTTCCTTGGAACTAAAAGATAACTATCATATGATTTACAAGTCATACACTGAAGTTATTTATCTAGCAGAAACGAAAATATGGCCAGACCAGGTTGGAAAAGTCCAGAGCGGTTTTGTTCATCATTACTCAAAACTGGAGACAAACCAAGTACGTACTGTGGGTAGGAGAATAGATAAAAAAAATTCAGAGTATAATTAATTCATACAGTAGAATATAACTGAGTAATAAAGAGGAAGATTCACCCCGACCACAGGGATGAACCTCAGAACCATTACGATGAGCAAAACCAGTGGGAAGAAAAGAGTGAAGACCTATTTTTTTTAAATGAAATTATAGAAAAGGCAAAACTAATCTATAGTGATGGAAAGCTGGCCAGGGAGCGCCAGGGGCTGGGTTTGACTATAAAGAGACACAGGAGAACTTTCGGGGTACTGGGACGTACTATGTCCTGATGAGGGCGGTGGTTAGGCTTGTCGGAACTCGCCACGCTGTACCCTGAGAGATCTGCCCGTTTTATTGCATGCGAATCATACCTCAGCATAAAAAGTGAAACATATGAAAGGCATAACATGCATTCGTGAACATTCATGTACACTTCTAAAGCTGGTGGGGTTTCTTGCTTTTTAAAAAAATTTATTTTTAATTTATTTTTTATTTTTGGTACCAAGGATTGAACTCAAGACCTCATGCTTGCCAGGCAGGCACTTATGCCACTGAATTAAATCCCAAGCCCTGGTTTCTTGCTTTTTAAATTAAGATTTCCAAAATTCACCTAACAGTAGCCTTTTCTTTCGTGTTTATTCTTCTGGTGTCTGGCACATCCATAACATTACCTGGAACACGTTTAAATTTTAAAAAACTTATTACAGGAAAAGGCACTCCTCCACCCCAGAACACTTGCCCTTGCTCTAAACACGCTTATGCCATTGTCACTTGCTGTAGCAGGTGTGGAAATCCTCTCTAGTGAGTGTCTTTATGAGGTGCGATTAAAAAAAGAAGTGGTGAACGCTGCTACTAGGTGGCATCCAAGGAAAGCATTAGGGGCTTCTCGCCTACCGTAATCACCAGGCAGCCTCCGATTCTTCCCTAAAGTCAAAATGACCATGAAAAGGAAATGACGGGGTAGCTCAGGAGAGTCAGAACACAGGACGTTCAAAACGGCTCCAGACCATGGCAGGAACAATGGGACAATTTGAACAATGTCCAAAGCGATTGGGAGTATTTATTTTTTTATTTTAAGGAGGAAAAAAAGAAAAAACCCCAGATAAACCAAGAAGCAAACAAACCTAAAAGATAACAACAAAAGCAAAACGTCAACAGCAACAGCAACAACGTAATAACAACAGCTATATAGGTTTTCAAAGCCAAATGGTAGGAATTTAACAATGGCTGTGACACTGTTCCTTGTTATCTTCAATGCAGTTGCTCAGGTTAGCAGACACAGGAGTGAAACAAAACAGGGAAATGGAACAAGACGCTGGATTTCAAAAACAAATCAGGAGGAATCCCCCAAAGGTGCCACAGTGCAGCCTGCCGTCCTCCAAGGCGGTGCCGCCCTGACTGCAGCCCAGGCCTGCAGAGTCAGCCAAACAACACCAGCCTCACGCACTCCTGCACCTCAGTTGCTGTCATCTCACCCTGATGCCTCCGCATCAGCCAGTTCCTGCTCCATGCTCTTCTGGTGTCCCAGCTCGCCGGAAGGGGCGATCTGTTTTCCGGCTGAGTCTCTTCCTGATCGCATGATGGTGCCTAGTTCACCCACTGGGAGCATTTGGAGCAGGAGGGGTAGCCATGTGTCTTTAAGGAAAGTGAAAACATTCACCGTATTTTCTTTAATCATACCTTGTAGTTCAGTAAATGTTGAATAATGTTTCCCTGATTGAGTCTTTATACACTTTCAAGGAGAACAAATGATTTGCCTGAAGGGAGAAACCTCTAATGTGTTACTAATGCAGTAAATTATTTTTGAGGCCCCACACATTGGAGAGGGGAGGCGGGAACTGTTTCCGGAGCATCTTTCCTGCCCAGACAGCCCTCACTTGACCTTCAGTCCTGAGTTGGAAGGTCCTGCTGGGAGCTTCAATTTTCAACATTCAAAATTTCAACATTCAAAATTTGCAACAATGTTTTAAGGGCTCATGCTAAACCTCTGGAGCCTAAGAAGTGTAGAAATGAATTGGTTGGTTTGAGTGTAATAGAGAAAGTATCAGCACCTTATGTAATTCCTCTTTCTTGAGAGAAAGACAGTGGTCAGGAAGTGTTGCTTGGTGAAACCGACAGATGCTGACTTTTTCTTTGTTTTACCCGCAGTGATGTTGTTCCTGGTCCCAGAATCTGATGGCACACCACCATGTCCCCACAGCAGTGAGCTAAAAAAAGAAAAAAAGTAGAAAGAGGGGAACTGGGGACCCGCTCCTTTTTCTTTAAGGGCGCGATTCAGATGCTGTGCTGATCACTTAGGTTTGTGTCTCATTGGCCTGCATAGTCCCTTGGCCATATTTAGCTTCAGGTGACCCTGAGAAATAAATACAGCTTTTATTCCAGACTGCCATGCATCCAGTTAAAAATTCTGTTGCAGAACAAAGAATAGACAATGAGAGGTGGACCAGTAGAAATCCCGAGAGTAATTCTATTCCTGGTGAAGCATTCTTAGGAAATAAAAAGAGAGAAAAATAGTTTATACAAAGAAAATAGTTTATACAAAGGTGTTGATAGTTTAATGGTGCAATGAGCATAGTTCTCTTGGATTAGTAGTTCTTTTATGCTACTGGAAATTGAACCCAAGGTCTTCCCACCCACCAGTTACACCCCTATTCCCTTCTTATTTTGAGACAGGGTCTTGCTAAGTTGTCTAGGCTGGGCTTGAATTTGTAATCCTCCTGCCTCAGCCTCTCAGAACGCAAGCATACTAATAGAGTTTTATATCGGGTTAATACAGTGAACAGTATGAAGGTGATTTAAACTCAGGGAAAATTTAAATTAAAAAGTAGAACCCAATTCCGTGCCCATGGAAATTAATACTCTTTGAAAACCATGGGAGCTTAGGGATATGCACAGGGCGTAGACAACTTGATTCCAAGGTGTACTTTCTTTTTTATATTTTAATTGAAATTGAAATTGGGTCTTAAAACCCAAGCTTATGCTTCAGGAGATGGTATTCCTACCTTCACCTCTGTTTCAAATTTTTAATGAATCAAAACTTTTTTAAAATTTATGGAGAGGCCGTGTCCACCTCCTCACCCACCCATCCCTCTGCCCAACCAGTACGGAGTGTGTTCTAGCTGGTGGGGGCAGGGCAGACAGAGTTCTTGGTCTCACAGAGCTTCCAGTTGGGTGGGAGAAACATATATTAAGCAGGAAAATTTGTAAATTCCTGACAGTTGCTCTAAGTGTGATAGAAAAAGGATCTAGAATAAACAACAGGACAAACCAATATGGTGGTGCGCCATATTGGGCTTTGGGATCTTATGTGCCAATGGCATCCACTTGCAAAGAGCTGTTCTTTGACCTCATGTGTGGTGCAGGCAGAAGTGCCATAGAGGAATTCCAGGCCCTCAACCAATGACAATGTCAGTATAAGTACTCCAGCTCCCTTGCCTTCCAGGGCTGTGACCAAGGCATGACTGCCAGGTCCCAGAGCTCTTCAGTGGGATGGAGTTCCGTGGGCCTGGGTGGCCTGCAGAGGGCGCTGGTTAAACAATGCCCTCTCCCTGTCTTCATTCTCATGGCCCCCCTCCTACCCTGGCGAATGCTTGCTGGGGTCACTTCCTGTTATGACGTAGGTGTGGTTGCCCTCCAAAGGTTCACATGTTGGAAGCTTGGTCTTCAGTATGGTGACACAGGGGGGTGAGTCTTTAAGAGGTGGCGCCTCCCAGGAGGCCTCTGGGGTGCTGTCCTCGGAAGGCATGGAGATAGTTCTCCTGGGATCTGTTAGTAAATTCTCCAGAGAGGGTTGTTGTTACAGGATCGAGCCCAGCCTCTTCCCCTCACTCTGGATTCCTGGCTGGTAATGTGATCTCTTGTTCTTTACACATTTTGCTAAGATGCCCTGTCCCAGAGGCTGAACCATTGGGGCCGCACAGTCTTGGACTCTTGTTTTGCAAGACTCTGAGCTACCTGTACCTCTAACTTGTAAAATTACCCAGCTCCAGGTATTTCATTATAGTAATAAAAAACAGACCAATATACCTCACCAAGAAAACGGACCAATACTCACCCAAGTGAGTGGCTGGCGCCACCTTTAATCTGTGCTGCTTGCAGGGAAACCCTATCCACTCTAGAGAATTCACCTAGTGAGTGAGTGTTTAGGCCTGAGACACGTAGTAAGACAGTCTTTGGTGCTGGAAAAGCTATTTGAAAAGGGCTAAGCTGGCTTTGAGTCTCATCTTTATCTCTCAGTAGCTGTGTGACCTTAGACAAGTCAAGTGTCTCTGAACTGCTGTATCTGCCACCAGTTCTCCTTGATTAATTTTGATAACCAGTTTTGCTATTTTCTGCCACTGATTCTCACCCTGACATTTCCAGGGAGGTTGTTTTACACCCTCCTTCCAGGTGAGGAAACAGCTTGAGGAAGATAGCACTCAGCTTGAAGGTCACCCACTGGCCACAGTGCTGGGATTTAAGCCACATCAGTCTGATTTCAAAGCCAGTGGCTCTAACCACCCACAGCACAGTTAATGAAGATAGAGGTATATTGCTTAGCTCTGTGCCTGGCTTATAATTGGCGCTTAATAAATTGTAGTAATTATGCTATTCACCTTGGCTAATTGCATCACTGGGTATTTGTAAGCCCAGAATGTGACTAGGTCTTTGGCGGACATTTGCGTAGCAGAGAGAGATTTTATATTTCTGAGAAGTGTGGCTAATCCTGACTTCATTTGCTGTGGGCGCCCCAGGGAAGTCAGATGTTAATAGCTCAGTCCTTCAGGGCTGGGAGTTAGAAAGGGGCACACAGCCTTCCTGGGTGGCAGGGGTGGCTGTGTCTCCAAGACTGGGGCCAGTGCTGGGATCAGCTCCAAAGGGGGCAGCTTATTGTTGAGGAGGAGATACCAAGGAGGCGTGAGGGGTCGGCCAGCAAGTGCTCAAGAGGGACCTACAGTGCGCTTGGCGTCTCTCGCCCACGGTGGTATCATGTGACAGCATGGCCCCCTCCTGACGAGTAGGGTGGCAGCTGCCTTTGTCCTGACAGACTCTGCCATCAGGTGAGTTTCAGTATCTGCATCACCTGCGTGAACCGTCAAGTGCTCCTGGCCCAGGGCCTCGCTCACAGGGCGCTGCAGAGGGTGCAGCCTGCAAGCCTCCCGAGCACATGCATTTGCCTTGGTTTTGCGTTTTCTTTCCCTCCCAGCCCTGGGCCTTACGAAGAACCATGTGGATATGAACATAAACCAGAACCCAATGACACCTGCACTTTCCCGCTCATTCCTGGTGCTCGGACACATCAGCGTGCAGATGGCGGAGGGAGCAGCTTTTAACTGCTCTTGTCCAGTGATTTCTTTCATAGGAAATTCGATGGGGAAAGAAAGACCAAAACCTTCAAACCTCTTCTTCTTGGAAACTGTAGCCCACTCTGATAAGGTTGCCTGGGGACAAATGTGACCTCATAGATTTCCTTCTGTCTTTTTATATCAGAGATGTTACATTAATCTTTAAAAACAGATTTAGCAGTGTGTCTGCCGTGTTAGGTGTTTGAGAAATGAGCTGCTGAGGGACTTGGTGGTGACGAGCTCCAATACTACCAGGAGAAGTTGCTCTTCTAAAATGTGCAGTCTGCAGGGTGCTGGGTGGGGGCTGCCCACTGTCTATTTATTCTGCAAATACTTACTGAGCACCTACTGTGTGCCAGGCACTGTGCTCTGTGCTGGTGATCTGCACGTGGGCCTAGGACACCTTCCAAGAAGTGCTGTTTAGAGCTTGTAGGTGGCAGGTGGGTCACCCTGGCAGATCACCCAATGGGAGAGGGATTCATTTCATCTTCCCAGTAACAGTGTGTGTGAGGGTTGATTATTCTCCCCACTTTGCCGAGGGGCAAGTTGAGGCTCAGGCCTGGTTAGTCTACTGACCTCAGCCATGCAGCAGCGCAGCAGGTGGGCACTGGAGTGAGAGCCTCCACTCTCCCTGGGTTTATGGCTGCTCTGTTGTCCTGCTGTTGGTATCTTGGGAATGGTGGTCACAGAGGGTGACCAACGTGTCCTGGGCTTCCTGGGACTTCGCCAGTGTGAGCACTGAATGTGTGGCACATCCTAAGTCCTGGCATGAGGACTTAGGACAGAATGTTTGGCTGCGTCCACCAAAGAAGACCTGGAAGGGGTTGGTGGCAGCTGGATCTCCCAGGAGGAGGAGGAGGGGACCCAGGAGGTTGCTCCCGGTGCCCTGTAAGGTCCCCAGGCAGTCACTACACCATCTGAGGCCACCGCACTCTGGCCTCTGCTAATTAATTCCCTTCCAGGCCCCATTGTATCTGTGACCTCTGACAAACTCTTAAGGTCCTACAGGACAGAAGCCAGAGCGTCCCTGGAGCGCCTGGCTCTCCGTGGATAACAGCTGAGACAGCTCTGCCTGTAGCTGACCATCCAGAAGGAAGGGAAAAAGGACCCAGGGGCAGTGAGCTGGAAAATGATGGAGTAGTCATTATAAATTATGTACTGTGTCTCCAACTGTGGGCTGCGTGGAGATTTAACAAAAAGATTCTCTAAAAATTCTTCCTTTCCAGCTCAGCTATATTTTTCCTCCTTGTTTCCGCCTCCTTCCTGCTTTTCTTTTTATCTCGAATGTGAATCTCTCATTGTAACATCACCGGGCACATAAGTGTTTGGTAAATATTTGCTGAAAGAGTAAATGAAGGAAGCGAGTCCGCTGCCTGACAGCTGCCACACTCTAGCTTAGAAGGAAGCATTTCTCCAGTTCAGAACGAACTCCAGGCAGGCGGCAACACCTGCTCTTTCTTTGACCAAGATCCACATTGGGGAGAATTCAGATCAGGTTTGGGGTGGCCAAGCTTTCCTCCCTCGACCTTTGTCTCCCCATGGGGCTAAGACACTTGTTAAAAACTCCCAGATCCTTGGTGCGGAGCTAGAATTTGCATTCTTTCCTTTTTGTTCTGTTTGGCATCTTTTCTTACTTGTGCATAATTCACGGGCTTCACTGGTGAATCCATACACGCAGGTCACATATTTTGATCATTTGCACCTCCCCCAGCCCCTGACCCCATGCTCCCCCCATCTTCACATTTTGGGGAGCTTTAATGTGAGGAAGTTGCCTTTCTAATAAGCCCAGGAGTGTTTTTTCTGTGCATCCAAATTGTCCTACATAAGCATCATGTCTTCCCTTTGATTGTTTGTGCTACAGTCGGGGCCTCTCTCCCACTCCCTGCAAAAAGTTTGATTTTTCCTTAAAACCTGCAAGGAGAAAAAGGAACACATCTCTGGGGGGGGACAACTCCCAGCTGAAAAGAACTGAGAGGAGCTGAGCAGATGGTGATGGGGCCTGACTTTCTCCTTCTCTCTGTTCTTGGGGTGCGCTTCATTACTTGACATAAGTAGATCTTTTTTCGGGGGATGGGGGGTATGAGGTAATGGAAATGGCTCGGGTACTTAGGATTTCTGAAATAAGGAGCTATCTTCTCTTTTCAGTAAAACTCTCTAGGTGATTTTTTAATTGCCAAGAATTTATCTACTGGATTTCAACTTGCTAAGAAATGACCGATGCCAGTTTTTCCAGATGCCTTGCTGTGAGAACTCTGTTACCCAGGGCAAAGAGAGGAGGGAGGGTCCCTGCTGATTTCAGGAAACACCACCTTTGTCCACTGATTGCTGAAATCTCTCTTCTCCATCTTAGCTCTTAGATTAACTCTGTCCACTGAGAACTGTACTCAATCGGAAAACGCACACACACACACACACACACACACACACTCCACCATCTAGACCACACTTTCCCCTTGTCAATTACCCATGACTGAGATTTATTCAAAAGGCTGATTTCTCATGAATTAACACAATGTAGATTTATATTCTGTGATGAAGATGTGCAATTGTCCTTTGATAGGTTAGCAAGGTCAGTATTGGCAATTTCTTATGGTTCTACTTAATAGAAACCATGTAAGTGATTCACATGTGTATTTTAAAGCTATCCTTTTAAATGTACAAATATTCACAATAATATGAGCAAAACCCACACACTCATCCTCCAATTTAAGAAACAGGGCTGGGTGGGGTGGCTCACCCATGTAATCTCAGCACTTGAGAGGCTGAGGCAGGAGGATCACTGAAGTTTGAGGCCAACCTGGGCTACATAGTAAGACTCTGTCTCAAAAATACCAAACCCTCCCAAAAGAAAGAAAGAAAGAAAGAACATCCTATTAAAGCTATTGGAGTCTTCTCCCTAGTCACATGTCCCTCATGACCTGACAACAGTAACTCCCAGTCTGGGTGTGATACATATGTTCTTTTTTTTCTTTTTATTTAAAAAGAATCAAACCAAACAAAACAGAATAAAGTCAATCAAAACAGTAAAAGTGATACAGGACTTCAAAACAAGATAATAGGAGATCAACAAGGCATACCATAATACCTCTTGTTATTTTCAAAATAGCTGCCCATACCATAAGACATAATAAAATCAAACAAAACAGAACAGAATACAACCAATCAAAACAAAGCAATGAAAGTGATACAGGACTTCAAAACAAGATACTAGGAAATCAACAATGGCTACCATAATATATCTTGTTATCTTTGAAATAGCTGCCTATGCCATCAGATATAATAAAATAAACCAAAACAAAATAGAATCAAACCAAAAAAAAAGAAACAATGAAAATGATATAGGACTTTAAAACAAGATAATAAGGAATTCACAATGGCTACTACCTTCAGAAGGAAATTCCCCACAGTTGTCATGTTGCATTGTTATCCTCCAAATAGATGCTCAGACCACCAGCCTCAGGCCTGCAAGGTCAACCAAATAATAAACACTCCAAGCACTAAGTTGTTTTTTTTCTATCTCAGTAGCTATCATCCCACCCCATGTTTCTTCTGGATCAGCTGGTTGCTTGAGGGGTGGGGAATCGGCTCTTCTTATCTCTCAACTCACATGTTGGCTCACAGGAAGGGGTTGGCCCCTTGTTTCTCAGCCCCATGGTCTGCACTGCTGCTGGCTCACAGGAAGGGGTTGGCTTGTTTCTCCTCCCTACAGCCCGTGACTGCCCATATGTTAATAATTAAATATTTTTATTTCTTTTGTATGTATCTATTGTATTGTTTCATGCATTCCCTTTATTTAAATAATAACAAAGTACATAGCTCCTGCTGTAAATAGCTTATTGCACTCAACATCATGGCTGCGATCTACTCACATTGTTCTGTGTTTCTCTAGTTCAGTGTTATTTCAAAAGCCAAATTGTTGAAAGGATTTGCAGTAAAACCAGCAGTGCCTGGAGGAAGATGGCATAATTCCTTTTTATCATCTCTTTCCAAACCACCACCCCAGACTTATTTCAGTCTATATTTTTGGAAAATATTTGTATTGATAAAGATTCTCCAAGATTTGCAGAGAGGAGAGGAGAGAAAAAGCAGCTGAACAATTAACAATGGTGTTGTGTCACAATTTTGAAAATCATGCTTTTGCAAGGATGGGAAAGTTTCCTGCTGCTTGACCTGAGGTGAGTTTTCAATAAATATTTGTTTTGTAAATAAATTAAAGGGAGGGCCACCTGATCAGAAAGCATTTTAGTGGTGGTATAAGGTAGATCTGAGTTATAATCTGTTTTGCCCTTTGTTTTGAAGGAAGTTGTTTTAAGATGGAGTTGGAGGCATGAACGAGAAACGGGAAAACAACTGGGCAGCAGGGTTAAATTACTGAGAGCTGGATTCAAATTCGAACATTCATGAGGCAAGCTGCCTAACCACACTGGTGCTTTGGCTTCCTCATCTATAGAATGAGAATCATTAAAGTACCCCCTTAGCCAGGTATGGTGGTGCACACAGGAGGCCGAGACAGGAGGACTGTAAGTTTGAGGCCAGCCTGTTTCATTTAGCAAGACCCTGGGCTCAAAGTAAAAAATGGAAAAGCCTGGCAGTGTTGCTCAGTGGTAGAGTACTTGCTTAGCCTGTATAAGGTCCTGGGTTATATTCTTAACCACACACACACACACACACACACACACACACACACATGCCTGGCCTCTAGAGAGAGCTCAGTCAATATAGGTATCTCAATGTTTCTCCCTGTGGGGTGCAGGTGGCTGCACAGGGTGCTAACAGCTCCTAGGCTCTCAGACCCTGTGTGTGGGGTACTCAGGAGGGTATGCGTCCTTGGAAACAGGGCTACACAGTCACAGCCTTGCATTGCAAGACATAACCTCAGATGTCAGAAAAAACAATTTGGAGCAGTGCACACAGGAGGATGTGAAAAGCCATTGGGGTTACCATGGAAGACTCAGTGTGGAAATGAAGTTTTCTCTGATCAGACCAAAACGAATTGCACAATCATTGATGTCAGAATGCCAAGGGCAGGCAAAAGGGCAGAGCCTGCTGGGCTTTAGGGTCCAGGCTGGGACCAGGACTCTGTGCTGTGTGGTTTGCAGCGGGCACTGTGCTTGCCTCCAGCTCTATACGAGGCATGCACTGAGTTGTAGAAGAACAAAAGTCCAAATATATAACTTTCAAATGTGGGATTTTCTCTCCACTTTTCCTAGGCAGGAAAGGGAGATTTTAAATTAACTCAGGGCTGACTCACAGGTTTTTTTTCTTGCTCATATCCTTCTTGATTGATTGGAATCAACAGAATGAAGAATGATGATTGCTCAGGTTCTGCAGGAAAGGTACTGAGGTTGATTAGTGATGTCTGCCCTGGGCAAGGAAGTGGCATATGGTGGACTGTGTGCTGTGTATCCACATCCATGCAATGGATGGCAGATCCAGTTTGCTTCCAAACTTGACTCACGTTTCTGCCTGTCCCCCTACACTGTGATGGGGGAGATGGAACCCAGGGATGTTCTACCACTGAGCTAAATCCTCACACCTATTTTTTTAAAATTTTGAGACAAGGTCTCATTAAAATGCCCAGGCTGGCCTCAAACTTGCAACCCTCCTGCCTCAGCCTCCTGAGTATCTGTGAGTATAGGTAAGCACCACCACTCCTGGCTTCTTTCTATTTTTCTAAAACTACTTCCCTTGTGTTCTCTATAGATCCAAAGCCTCCTCCCATACCTCCATCCAGCTTAAGTCCCTCCTCCTCCAGAAAGCCTTGTCTAATAGATCCAATCAGCAATGATTTCTCCTTACCATTCTTAGTGTTTGTACCACCTATTGAATATTTATGTGATCATTCTCTGTCTCTCTCTCCATCTGCTTGATGTCCATTTTCTCCTGAAATTTAGGCTTCTGAGGTTTTCCCTTGCCTTAGGACCTTTGCTCTGGCTATTCCTGTACCTAGAATACCTTTTTTTTTTCTAGATTGTTACATGGCCAGCTCTTTCTCAAGAGCTAGGTCTGAAACAAAAGTCTTTCCTGAATTCTATGCCCCAAATCCCTCTCTGTCTCTCCTGTCACATGATTCCAGTTTTATCAAGCCAGTTCCTTGTCCTGGACATTCTCTTGCTGACGTATCTGCTTGCTTGTTTACCCCTTCCTTCTCTCCCCTCCACTCGTGAGAGTGGAGAATTATGTTTCATTCCTTTTGTATCCCTGGGACCCACCACAGTGAATAGCACTGAGAAGGCATCCAAATAAATTTGAATAAGTGAAGGTCCTAGGACGTTGCTTGCATTATCTCAACTTAATTTGCATGGAATTATTAAGCTCTTCTTTGCTGTAGGTGTTTTTCTTCCCAATTACACTCTGAGCTTGCAGTGGGCAAGGATCAGTCATATCCCTCTTGGCGATTCATAGCAGCTGTCATGAGGTGTTCCTTAAATATTGTTGAATGACTAATGGAAAAACAGGATGTACAGTGAGACCCATCTGCATGAGTTGGGATACTGTCTTAATGGAGGCTTTCAGAAAGACAAAATCTCATTTTTTCAGAAAGACAAAATCTCATGTAATAGTTTCTAGGTGTAGGGAAATGGACACCTCTATTTTCATCCAATTACTGCTGTCTGTGAGTTTCAGAGATTGGTTTTGGTTTCAGCCTGTTAGTCAGCAGCCCATAGACCCTATTAAGGGCACAGTTGCAGGGTGTGCCTCATTCTGCTGGCCTCCTATTGGCTATACTAATTCCTGTGCCTAACTGCAGTGCACCTGGGAAATGTAGTCTCTAACTAGGCAGACATGTTTCCCACCAAAACTTTGTGGTGTTATTAAACTGAGTTGATGAGCAATCTTTGCCCACAATATCTCAATTTGATATACATTTGTCATATTTTAAACCTAAGAATGTGACAGGACATAGTGGCATGCACAGATAAGCACTGATATATTCCCTGCCAGGAAGAAACCTATAACTCAGTAGACAAGACAGGCAAGTAACTATCACACTTGCAACATAGCCTATGGTAAGAGTTGGTTAGTACATAGCACCCATTATTATTGAGAATTTTCTACATTCAAGGCACATGGCACTCTTGTTCTCATTTAATCTCATATTAGTCTAAAAAAAGCAGTTCTAAATAAGAGCCTCCCAGAAGTGCTCGAAGCCATTCTAAATTTGTGGATGGTATAATCAACTGAGATGCTATATTTGATTTGTTTTCAATTATCTTTAAGATTACATAGTAGAAAATTCACTCTTTGTAGTACACAGTCCTGTGAGTCTTGACACTGTCAGATTTGACACCTTGACCTCAATCAAGAGGCAGAAGCACTCATGTGGCCCTTTTGGAGATAAACCAACCCCACCCTCCAGCCCACAGCCCACTGATCTGTTATATATCCCTATAATTTTTCCCTTTCCAGGATGTCTTATAAATGGAACATGCTATTAGTTAATTTTCCCATAACTGGGACCAAATATTCAACACCCATGATTTAAAGAGAGGTTTATTTGGTTCACAGTTTTAGGGGACTCAGTCCATGGTCAGGAGGTTTCAAGACATAAACCTCCTGATGGAAGGGCGTAGTGGAGCAGATGGGAAGGGAGAGCAGGGTAACAGACCAGAGAGCTGGGCGCAGCGACCATAGTCCCCAAGGTCTCACCCCTATAGTCCACCCAGACACACCCAGAATGTGTTTACTAATCCTCCTGGTAGCTCCCAAGCTAACCAAGCTGACACTGCATCTTATCCGCTCCAGATGGATTTGGGATGCCGCCGTGGTGTTGTGTATGCTGGTAGCTCTTTCCTCTCATTGATCAGTGTGTGGCTATCCCAGCTTTGGGATAGAATTGTGAGTCAGCTTTCTGTTACTATAACAAATATCTGAGACAATGAACTTATAAGGAACACAGGTTTATTTTGGTTAATGGTTTTGGAGATTCCAGGCCATAATCAGTTGATCCCATCACATTGGGTCTGTGTTGAGACAGACATGACATCATAGTGGGAGGGGATGAGGAGGGACAAAGACCTCATAATTCCCTTCCAGGGCACACTCTCAATAACCTAAAGACCTTCCATTAGGCCCCGCCTCTTAAAGGTTCCACTACCTCCCAATAGTGCTGCCTTAGGACTGAGCCTTTAACACATGGGAACTCTGGGTGACTCACACAATAATGGAGTCATTTTGGTTGTTTCAAGCTTTGGGAATTATGAATTAAGCAGTTTTAAACATCTATGTACTGGTTTTTGTGCACATGTGGGTTTTTATTTCATCTAATTCAAGCCCTGGGAATAGGATTACTGGTTTGAGTTACTGGTGTGTTTCATTTTATCTATCTGAAATTTCCAAACAGCTTTGCTGATGGCTGTGCTATTTGTGTTTTCCCCAGCCATGTAGGAAGAAGGTTCCAGTTGCTCTGTATCCTGTGCTTGGCACAGTCATTGTCTGTTTGTCATTAGTCTCTTTAATAGGTGCATGACATTGCTGTCAGTTTAGAAGGCTTTGGGCCCTGCTTTTTAAATGTGACCTTTCTCCTTCAGGCAAAATGTGGTCTACCTAATTGGCACTAGCCTAGATTTTCTTCTGTCTCTGCTGTCCATACAGGTGACAGACGAGGAGGGATTTTTTATTTTTCTTTGAACTATGCTTGACTGAAGCAGGTCTTAGTCTTTCTGTTCCAGGAAAAAGAAATACCTTCTAGCAAAGAGCCTGAGAAAAACCCAGCCTTAATTAGCCAGGAACGAGTGTTGAGCCACTCAGATTGAGCACCACAGCTCACACTGGATTAGGCTCAAAACATATTTAAATTGATATTTGGGTTCTGGGAGAAAACTGAAACAACCAAGAGCTCCATACTTAAGTGTGTATTTTCTTAAAGGACAAATGTAGAGATAGGAATAACAAATTTCTTTCCAAGGAATTATACTTGCAGTCCATATTAATGATTTCCAACTGGCAGACAAGGCGGGGGGCAGTCAGGGCTATCACAGTGACTAGGGGGTGACCAGGGATCCATATATACATTCTCCCTCTCCAGGACACTGACCTCTCTTCCCTCAGGAGGTGGACGGCCCCTGCTGCAGCGGTGAGCTCTGCACTGTGCATTGCAGAGGGCATAGGGCAGGTCTGCTGGCCACGCTGGGGCAGGGAGAAGGTGGAGACGCTCCTCTAACACTGCCATGTGCTACAGGGCTGGCAGGACGTGGTACAGTAGCAGCCCCTGCGATTCTCCCATCTGACATCTGTGGGTTGGTGGTGGCCACCTGCAGGGTTGCAGGGAGAGAGGCAGAGGCCTTCTGGGCCCAGGGGGAGGAAGGGCAGTGGGCACTTGGTGACGTCTGCCTGGGCCAAATCCAGGAGATTCATAGATCTGCACCACACATTTGCTGTCCTGAAATGAGACTCTGCCAAAGGTCTTTGGTTTCACAGTTTGCTCAGAATTTATGGTTCTGCCTTGAGGTCGGTCAGGCTCTGCCATGAAAATGGCACTAAGTTCATAATGCTCTGCCCCGAGGTCCACAGCTAGAGGGGATTTTATCCTCCAGGGTTACTTGCCAATGTCACTTGGCGTTACCTCAGGTGCGACTGGCGTCTGGTAGGTAGACGGAGGCGTCTGGTAGGTAGACAGAGGCTGGTAATCCTGGAATGCATGGCTCTTCCTCCCAACAATGCCTTCCTGTCTCCAAATACCTGCAGGGCTGAGGCCACAGAACCCTGCTGTGCCCGCTCCAGGGACCTCAGGACCAGCTCCCAGGTAAATAACTCAGAGCCTGGTGCTGATAGAGAAACGAGGAAGGGCAACAGGGGAGAGAAGGCCCTCAGTGAGGGGCCTGTTAGCAAACCACCTGGCAGAGCTTAATCATTCCAGGACCTCTAGGAGCCAGGGCAAAATGGGCCCTTCAGTTGGACTATCCCAGAGGTGAGGGAGCCGGGGCATTTGTATCCCAGCACCCCACAATCACCACCTGCAGATGGCTCCTAACTGGCCTTTCTGGAGCACCTGCTGTCTCTTGTATAGCATGCACTGTGCTTATCTCCTAAATTCCACCAGGGACCATGTCTGTCTTGGATACCATGGGAGCTCTGGCAGGTAGCAGACAGTCAATAAAGATTCCTGCAGTGTACGATTGTTAATTCTGATATGTCAGCTTGACTTGAATAAGAACTGCCTAGCAGATTAGTAAAGTCCTGGGTGTGTCTGTGGATGATTGACATATAGGCCAGCAAACTGGAGGGGAAAGATCCACGCTGCATGTGGGTGGCACCAACCAATAGGCTTGTAGCTTGGATGGGCAAAGAAAAGGGAAAGAAGAAGGAAGTGCGCTTCCCCCTGTGTTTTGGAAGAGCTCCAGTCCTGGCCGTTGCCTCTGGACCTTGGTCTTCAGTTTCCATTTTGAGACCAATTGGTTTGTACAAGAATGGTGTGTAACAAATTAGGGGCATTTGACTGGTACCCAGAACTGTTTGATAGGGTGTCATAGAAAGGGAAGATGGTGGAGCCAGCTAGGCTGTCCTTATATTCAGAAAGGAATTGTCTGCTTCTATGCTGAGGGGAGCCATGCTAGATACTGCTCCAAAACTTGGGCTCAACAGTAACCTCCCTTGCCCAGTTTGCAGTAGACTGTGGTAGTTATGTTCATGTGCTTCTCACTGCCTTTCTTGGGAGACTTTTCTTTTTTGAGACAGTGTGTCTTGCTATGTCATTTAGGCTGGCCTTGAATTTGCTCATACATGAGTCTGAGGCCCAGGCTGGCCTCAGACTCATGGCAATCCTCCTGCCTCAGTCTCCCGAGTGCTGGGATTATAGGGGCTGGGCCACCATGCTTGGTCCATATTCTTTTCTTGATAATGATGGAATTTCGAGAGGGTAAACCCAACCATGCTAACACATTCTAAGCCTGTGTTGTGCCATGACTGCCATACTGTCTTGGCCAGATCAAGTTTCTGAGCTCAGAGCTAATCCAGAGAGGTGGACTCTGTCTTCTGCGGGAGGAACTCCAATGTTACATGGCCAAGGCCATGGGCACAGGGAAGGAGGAGGGCTCAGGTGACCACTCAGTCCATCACAGTGTCAGCGCCTGGCTTAGGGAGTCAGACAGACCTGGATTTAAATCCTGCTTCGTTGTTTACCCTATGGAAAGCGACAGCTCCTTTGAGCTTTGGTTTCTCATGTACCTGGCAACTGGCTCTGATGATGGTGTCTACACCTCGATGTCACTGTGAAGATTAAATAAGAGGATACACGTCGGCCTCATAGCAGGATTTGGCACATAGCAAGTACTCAGTGAACTGTAGCTGAAAACGAAAGGTCTAATAGGAGGATAGACTCTCCCTGGGTTGCGGATGTGACTGGACATCTTCTTGTCACTTGACCACCATGGAAACCATTCTGCTCTTCCTGGACCTCTAGAGACCCAAAGGAATCTGGGAATCTCCAAATATGCCCGGAATTGGGCACAGGGATGATCTGAAAGCATCTGACCCTTGGAATGGAAAGAATGTTAAGACCAGCAGGAAAATAACCATCGCCATGCAGGGTAGCAGTATTCCAGAGAGGCAAGAAGACGGAAGACCAGACTGTGAATATCCCGAACTCCAAGGAATCTATTAGAGAACATTAAGATGTTTGTTAGAAGTAAATATTTAAAATTTGTTATCCTAACAAATATCCTTTTATTTAAAAAAAAATGAAAGTAGCCTGTGCTGCGTTGTGGAGCTTTTGTAGCACTCTTGAGGGTTAAGAAGAGATGATGCATTTCCCCAGGCGCGGGCCTCCTTTTTTAGATAGTTCAACTCCTTGGCAAGAGCTTCCAGTTCCGGGAACACCCACTCCTGGAACCCACCCTGGACCCGCTAACTGCATTTGAGATACAGTCTGGTTGATGTTGTGATCCTGAGTTACAGGTGACCCAGGGAGACAGAGATGATAAGGCAGCTGCAAAGGAGAATTTTAAAATCCTTTTTATCCAGGAGATGATGTCTCTGATTTTCATTCATTTCCAAGTTCCATTAACAAAAAGTGTGTGTCTGTGGGAGCTCTTGTTAACTAGAATGGAAAAGGATTTTAAAAAATAGTGATGTGTCTGTCTTTCTCCTCAGGCTTTGAGATGAAATCCGTCATCACATGTGGTAAATGAGTCCTTAAGGGTGCTGTGAAATACCCGGGTTAGCAGGGGCCGGGAATCTTCCACGCCTCACGTGCAGACGAGGAGAGCGCTCTGGAGATGGGTCCGTGGCCCACCGGAGACCTTCTGCTGCTCGCCAGGACCGGGTTTTTCTGCACTCTCCTCCCTTAGTGCTCTCCTGCTCCTCCCACTCTGCGAACACATGGGCATTGGCTATTGGGGTCACCTCCTTTGGAAAGGTGGTGTCCTGATGGGGGTGCATAGCTGAACATGGGACTAAGCACGTGGGAGCCAAATAACAATTCCCACTCAGGACTCAAGAATTTGGGAGATTGAAAGGCTGTGTCTGTCAGTGGCTGAATGAAGTCGAAAGTATGATTTGTGTATCTGTGCCCCCTGAGGAATGCTGTGGGGCACTCTGCTAGTTGCATAACTGGTACCTGCATCTTAATTAGTAATCAGGCTCTGTACTGTTGGTGAGCATCCATACACCCAGTTGAAAAAATTTTAATTTCCATCTTCACTTATGCATAGGAGTGACCAGTGAAAAGTAAGTGAAAGTGTTCAATGGTTTTTCTGGGGGAATTCTTTAAGGAAGGCTGAGTCCATTGAGAGGTCAGTGCCCTTTAGCCATTTCCTTTTCTATTATGTTTCCAGCTTGTAATGTGGATATTGTGATTGGGGCTGCAGCAGCCATTTTGTGACTATGAAGCAACTTTGAAGATAAAAGTCATGTGCTAAAGTTGGCAGAAAAGAAAGATTGCTGGTGACTTTGTGGTGTTGATGTAACAGCACTGGGCTGTACTTCTGCATTCATTTTACTAGGGGGTAGATAACCTCTATCTTAGGTTCTAATTACTTTGGTATCTGTTAATATGCATCGAAGATTGAGCCCTTGTATGATGTGTCTAAAATGTTAAAAGCAATGTATAGTGTCAAGGAATAAACTAGTGAGATCAAGCTTAGAGATCAGAAAGAAAAGTCTTAATGGCATGTTTTTTTTCCACCCTAGATCAAGCCTTTCCTGAAGACCTTATCAGTGTGTTAATTGAAACAACAAATCCCATATTTTGCTTATGCCGGTTTGATTCTACTTCTCTGTTGTTTACAACAACAAGTGATCTTCCCTGGGTCAGAAGCCACTAACTTTTCTTCTGGGCCAATACTTTCTTCCTCTATAATAGTATGTCTTGAAGCCAGACCTCAGCCCCACAGTTCAATAAATGAAAACACACAAATACATAAAGCCGATGAAAGGAAAAAACCAAAGCATCCTGGAAGGTGCTGTCTTTTCCCTTCAACTCGTGTCCCAGGTGGGAAACCTTGGTGTGGGTTTATTTTCAAATGCAGGTCCAGACCCTGCCAGAGAGGGCTCTGCTGCTGTGTGTAGTTTCCTCCACCCCAGAGGGAGGATCTTGTGCTGATCCCTCAAGGCTGGAAGGGGAAATTGAGGAAGCAGGAACATTTATTGACGGTTTCCTCAGTGTTCCAAAGCCACCAGCTTGGTGGAAGACCCTGTCCCCAGATGTGGAGCCCAGAGGTAGCAGGTTCCGGCCCTTCCATGTTCTTGTACCTCCCTGAACTCCTTTCAGACTTCTGTTTCCCCCAGTTTGCCCGATGGCAGCGGGCGTGATGCACACTGCATGATCATGGATGGCCATGACATGAATGCAGATGCCTTTGGGGCGCTTTTCGGGCTTTCATGGCTCTGGCGTCAGGACACCAGAATGTCCTGAGACCCCGTGAAAATTTAAAAATCTCATGACTTCGGCATGGTTATTAATTACTCGACTCTACCCTGTATTTCACCTTAGAAGAATTTACCACCCGCTTTGTGGGGAGCAGAGAACCCAGTAAAGTCCTCGCACTGATTGGTCAGTTGCA
The DNA here is from genome assembly GCA_004027455.1 of Hydrochoerus hydrochaeris. Lineage (NCBI taxonomy): Eukaryota > Metazoa > Chordata > Mammalia > Rodentia > Hydrochaeridae > Hydrochoerus > Hydrochoerus hydrochaeris. Next base: position 41,282 of record PVLA01011349.1, read on the forward strand.
TTAAAAGAGTGAGGTGCAAATCTGGAGGCCTAACTGTAGGCCAGGTCCTGTGGTTGGGCCCATAGCCCTGGCTTCAAGGTCAGAAGATGCTGGTCACATCCTGCATGAGCCTGGACACGTTCTCTCTCCTCTCTGGGTATCATAGTTTGACTTGCGCCCTGCCCCACCCCAATTCTTCGGCAAAAGTGCTGATCCTGGTTTAGAACGTGGTCCTAGCTGGGGCAGGGCTGCAGCAGGCGTGATGGTCCATGCGAGGGAAGGCGGGTCCCTTCTCCAAATGTGACTGGTGCCCTGACACAAAGAGGAAATCACACACAGGGAGGACCCGAGGGAAGATGCAGGGGAAACTGAGGAACATCAGGTTAATAGCAACCACCGGAAGCCAGGGAGACTCCTGGAATGAACCCTCCCCTTCACCCCAGCCTCAGGAGGAAACAATCCCTCCAACGCCTTGACCTTGGACTTGTGGCTCCTGATGGTGAGACAGCAGCTTCCGGTTGGTTGGTTGAGCCTCCCCTTCTGGGTGTCCTGCAGCCTCGAGGATTGAGCCCCCTGTGCAGGTAGCATGGACTTGTGCTCACACTTGTTGTCCAGCTGTGGAGAGTGTGACCAGCAGACAGCCTTAGATGTCAGCCCCTGCAGGGGGCTGCAGAAAACCATTCCTAACTCATGCTGTCACTCAGCCAAGGTCGGTTCCCTTCCCCATGCACTGGAGTGGGCGCTGAGAGCACCCCAGGAAATGAGACTGTCACAGCCATTTGATCAAGGACTGGCTTCCCGGACCCTGGCTTCCTGGCTCTGAGCTCAGGTCACTGCAAGTCACCAACTATTGCAGGCTGTCACAAGCTCCTGGTGACTGGCTGAACAGGATGGGGCACTCAGCATTGCTGTGATGTTCCAGTGACTTCCTGCAGAAAAAGTCTCCAAGGGTGCTGCCCAGTGCTCCAGGCTTTGGAAAGAGATTGTCCTCTGTCAGAGCTCTGAGCTTTGAGATGCTAAGCATGGCAGGAAAGTGCTGTGTTTTATACTGTAAAGGGAGACAAGAAGTGTAACTCCCATAGTGCATTGCATTTTATATGAGAGAGGAGGGAGAGAGAAAGAGAGATTGAGAAAGAGAAAGACAGAGACAGAGAGAAGACACACACACACACACACAGAGAGAGAGAGAGAGAGAGAGAGAGAGAGAGAGAGAGAGAGAGAGAGAGAGCTTGACACTTGGTGCATTAGACAACCCAATAGTGACAGCCATTTCACCCATTCCCTGGTGCCTGCTAAAAAATGCCAGTCAAGTGCAAAAGACACGTACTATCAGACAGCATTCGAGCTTTCCTAAATGTCCAGGTCTTACTCCTAGTAAATTTAAAGGGAGAGCCTGGCTTCTAACTGCTCCCTCACCATTTTGGAGATTTCATAAGAAACAGGGAATCAAGAAGTGATTTCTGAATTCCCCTTGTTGAAACCTCTGCACGGTTGAAGAGAGTCTCGCCACCTCACGGATATTTTTCTGGTCTGTGTGGATTGTGCTGTGTCTCTTCCTTCCTCCCTTCTAATTTAGCAATCTCAGACGCTGGGATCGTGTCACACCCATTTGGGGGATTTCTCCCTTGACAGTTTTTTAATTAAGTCTTCTAGAAAAATGGCACTTAATTATAGGGAAAGAGTTTCTTTGGGTTCCACAGACAGAAAATATTTCAATGACATTACTGCAGTCCTGGTACTTTTCCCTGTCCTTTTCTCTTACCCATGAGATGGTGGGAAATAAAAACAAGAAAAAATCCATAAGTTACATATTTCGCAGGCTTGCTGTGTTTTTTGACAGGCTTCCAGCCAGTGCAGGTGCAGGTCTCGATTAGACAGGTGTGCTGGGTGAGCATCACGCAGACTCACTACCAGCTCGAGACGACTTCTTCCATTGTGACCCTGCTGACGATCTAGGCTCCAGCAAGGGCCCTGCACACTGTGACCTGCAGTTTTGTCTGATTGGGGACCTGGGTTTACAGTGGGTTCTTGGACTTTCCAGTGTAACCCTGAGGGAAATGCTGAGACGTTGTCTTACCCCTTGCAGCTCAAGTTGGAGGCAGAGGCAGGAGATACTCACTACCAAAGCTGTAACTGCTGGGCTCTGACATCTACTGTGCGAAGCTTTTGGCCCTGATTTGCATCTGCTCAAGGTGCAGGTTTAGATGCTTGACTTTCTCATCTGGATTTGGGGTGAATAACTGCTTCCCATGCTTAACCCTCTCACAGTTGGCTGCCTTCAAAGTTGACTCTGAGGGAGGTAGAGCTCCGGAGTTGGTAGTCAGTCACCTGTGAGGGTCACCATAGGGCCAAGCGCCTTGGACACAGTGGCTGCAGCTGGGATGGTGTGTGCGTGTCTCTGCACTGGTTCACACTGGCCGCAGCTGCAGTTGCCGAGTCTGGACACAGGGAGTTTGGGCTCTGAAATGTTTCCCTGTCTGGCATGGAGCTGCCTGAGAGCAATGCTGCAGTCAGTACAGCTGTCCCTGTAGTCATTCATGCGGGAACTTGTGTGGAGCTGGTCCTGCTATGAGTGGCACCTCTGCTCTCAGGTATCCTACACTGTCTTGGTTACTTTTCTCTCTTTGCTAGGACAAAATGGCAGACACTCAAGATGAAGGAAGGAAAGATTTATTTAGCTTACAGCTGTACCAGGGATCGAACTCCCAATCTCCTGCTTGCTGGGCAGGCACTTATGCTGCTGAGCTAAATCCCTGGCCCCAATTTTAGCTTTCAGTTTGTGGAGGTTTCAGTCCATCATCAGCTGGCTCCAAGGCAGGGTGGCATGGCACTGGGGCAGCACTTCAAGGCAGCAGCCAGAGTAAAAGGGGAAACAAGCCTCTTTTCCTCCCTTATATTTTATGCAGGCCACCCTCCCACCCCAATGTAGCACTCACACCACCTCCGAGCCCTCCTCTTGCACAGGCTCAGGATATTTACAAAATAAAGATCCTGGATCCTTGCTGAGTCTCTTCCTTAAACTTCTAAACTTTTTCAGTTTGACACAATGTGTCACCCACAACACAGGCTTGAGGTGGGAGCTTGGGTTCTGCCAGCTTTATGCCTGTGACTTTGGACAGGGGTGAGCTGTGCTCTGGGCCGAAAGATAATCTGAATGTACACTTGCTCACACCTAAACACCTGCACACACCCGCACCTTCACACACCTAAACATCTTCACACACCCACACCTGAAAACACCTGCACACCTGTGCCCATATCTGCATACCCTATGTGCACACCTACATCTGCACACCTGCATATTCATCGGCCAAACCCACATCTGCACACACTTGCACACACCCACCTGTACAACCCACACCTGCAGACATCTATACCATACATAGCACATCCAAATACACCTACATCAGCATACACCTGCAACCAGCACACACCCACACCTGCACATACATGGCCATCCGCCCCTGCATACCAACACCTGCATATATCTGCACCTGCACATATGTTCGCCTGCACACACAGCACCTGAGCACACTCCTGTACAGACTTGCATGGGGCTCAGCTGGCTGCCATATGAGGAGACTCAGGTTGGCAGAACCTCTGCCCAGCACCCCACCATTCCCAGTTATTGGCCAGGGCCCCTGGCAGTAAGGTAGCCTCGGCTCCAATGCTGAGCAGACCCCCAAAGACCTCGTTGCTTGAAGCTGAGGAGGTTATTTCTGGAAGGAAGATCCAGGTGGCCACGGGCAATCAGGGGAAGGAGATGTGCAGTGGGGGCCTGGGTTCTAGTGTGTACGGCAGAGGCAAGGAGGACCTGGCAATTTCCCCCTCCCTTCCGTGGTTCTCTCATGGACTCGAGATTAACAGTGAAAAGTAGCAAAATGTGCGAGGTCTCGGCATCAGGTGGCTCTGGCTACAGTCCTGTTACCACCATGTTCATCTAAGGATGTGCAGGCTGCCAACCCCGGGCCTATGCAAATCACACGCACGGTCTCCATGGATTGCTCCATGAGTCTCTGCATTAGGCGCCTCATTCATTATTCCCATCGTACAGATGCAGGAAACAAGACCCAGGTCACACCACAAACGAGAGCGCACACTCCCAAACCGGAAATGTTACTCCGATTGCGGTTTGCAGCCCTGGGGTCACAGAGCAGAGATACAGGCCTCAGGAAAGGAATCCACAGAGGGAGCAGGTTTACGAGCACAGTATTGATTTTCTCAGTGGCAGTAGAGGCTCTGAAGGTCACAGGTCTGGGCGAACTCTGGTCTCCTGTGCGGTCCACTGAGACTCTTAAGGTCACTTTTGCAGATGATTCAAAGAGAAATGAAGTGAAGTGAGCAGAGGTGTTGGTGAGAGTTTTAGAAACATGTTTTTGAGTGTGTGGCTTCAGAGGACTCAGGTGACTGTCCTGCTGTCCTCCCCAGGCCCCCGCCAGGAAAGCCTTCCTGCTGCAACTTGGTGAAGGAGCAGCACCCCAGGAAAGATTGGGGGAGCCCGCTTCCAGCCCGGCCTCACGGGAGGCGGGACTTCCTCCCTGGGACTTCGCAGGGGGCGGGACTTCCTCTCTGGTCGCCATCTGTGGGTACCACGGCTTTCTGGATCCAGGGCAGGCAGAGTACGTCTGGGATGGAGAACACTTTGTGGTGCTGCCTACCCAGGGATTATGTGTCCAGAATTTGGGACTCCCTAGAACCTGGATGACTTCCCCTATACTCCCATCTTTGTCCTTTCATTCTCATAGGCTCATCTTCACCCTCGCTCAAGGACCTTAAATGGCTCCCCAGTCATCATAAAATGAAATTGCAACAACTTAGTGGAATCTAGCCCTACCCTGTCTTTGACCCATGCGGAGCTGTTCCTATTGGGGAGAATATCCCAAAGCATGTTCTCTGAATGGGCGCTTTACTTCCCTCCTTCCTTTTTTTTTTTTTGTACCGGGAATTGAACTCAGGACCTTGGGCTTGCTAAGCTATGCCACTGAGCTATATCACTGGCTCCATTTTTGTATAGGCTTTCACCTTTGCCTGGAATGTCTTTTCTTCTTTTCTCTGCTTAATAAACTTCTACACATCCTCCAAAGCCCATCTTAAGTTCATCTCAACTTTGACTGCTGTAACTTAGGGTTTCTCAACCTTGGCACACTTTGGACTGAATATTTCTTTGTCATGGCCATTGTAAGCTGCTGAACAGCATCCCTTGCCACTACCCACTAGTTGCTAATCAAACTCATTTTTTTATTGGACGTAACAATTAAAATTGCTACGATATTGCCTAGTATCTTCCAGGCAGGGGCGTAATCACCAAAATTTTGAACCATTGTGTAACTAGTATTCAGCAACTGCTTCTGGACTTATTTGCTGTTTATTCAGACACGTAATCTCATTGTGCTGTAGTTATTTCCCTTCCTGTCTATCCTCTCATCAAATTAAAAGCCCCCTCAGTCTGAGACTTTGTCTCTGTCTTGGCAGCCTGTGTTCCCTGTGTGTCCTGATATGCTGCATGAACCCGTGCTGAGCACATGAAGAAAAGCGAGATGGAAGTGAGAGACAGCAGCCATCAGAAATGTGCATCTTCATGAACAAAAGGTAACAGCCATGGCCACCTCCTGGGCTGTGCAGATCGGATGCCAGGAAGAGAGCTGTAGGGAGGCTGCAATGTTTGACAGTAGGCAGAGGCAGGCCTCTCTGCATTTTAATCCCAGGCAGACATGAGTAGTCGATGATGCCATTCTTTTTCCTCTGAGAATATTCTTCTAGGCAGTCCTGACTAATAGATCACTATGTGCACCCTATGTGTACAATCATCCCTAGGGCTCACCACTGGGGACTGAGTTCCAGGGAAAGCACATTAGACCACTGGGGCGAAGACATGGACAATGGCTGCCCTCAACCTTAGGGGTGAATTTACTGTCACCACTTTTCTGTCATGGTACCCAAGATGCTGGCACTTAAATTTCCAAAATGTCAGTGCTAGATCCCAGGGAGCCAGTGTGATCAGCTCCCTGGGGAAGCCTGCCGTCTGCCAGAGAGAGACGGGGCCCAAATCCACACCTTGAAAGCTTCCATCAGTGCTACTTAAAGTGTGGTCCATGGGCCAGTGCTGGGCCCTAAACTGACACTGGTTTGTGACAAGGTAAGATCAGAGGTTGACAGTGTGATACTTTCCCGGGGCTGCACAATAAGTCACCACCAGCTGGGTGAGTTCAAACCACAGAAATGCATTCTCTCTCGGTTCCAGAGGCTGGAAGTCTGGAAGCACCCACCAGCAGGATGGGGCTCCCAGAAACCCTTGGGGGCTGCATCTCTCCAGCCTCTGTGTCCACTGTCACATGACTTCCTTCCCTGTACACATCTCTGAGCGTGCGTTTCTCTTAAAAGGACACCAGTTATTCCTTCTGCTATGGGGAATCAAACTCAAGGCCACCCTACCCTGGAGCTACATCCCCAACCATTTTTAGTTTTTATTTTGAAACAGGGTCAAGTTGCTAAGTGGCTGGGTTGCCCGGACAGGGCTCAAACTTGTAGTCCACCTGCTTCAGCCTCCCTAGGTGCTGAGATTCCAGGTGTGGGCCACTGCACCCAACTCTAGTATGACACTGTGACTAGTGACATCTACGGAGACTCATTCCAAATAAGGCCAGACTCTGAGGTTCTGAGTGGGTGTGCACTTTTGGGGGACGCTGCCGAGGACAGGCCGATTTTGAGTGATACTGCCTTAGATGCCCTTCCTGTGTGCAGAGGTGGGTGAGAAGGGTCCCCTAGAAGGCGCGCAATGCTATTGTTTGGGGGCTGCACTACCTCTAGCTCAGTCTGAAAGGACAGATGACTTGCTGGGTGATTTGTGCCAAAGGAAGTTAAAGCTACCACGCATCCCACAAAGCAGTTCAGCCAACTGCACCCTGAACTTGGGCCCGGGGCAAAGCCTCCTAAACCTACCCCATGCAGCCTGCACTTCTCTGCCACCTCCCAAGCCAAAGGTGCAAAACAGACCTGCCAGTAGGGTTTGTTTCCTAGGTATTTAGGGTTCTTTATTTTCTAATGAAAAAAAGATTCATTTCCTACTCATTTCCCAACGAATGACTTTCTAATAAAGGCAGAGCGGGCCCCAGCATGAGGTAAATGCACTTGTCAAAGAGCAGAGGCCAGAAACAGCAGCTCAACAGCATTTACAGCCATCATAGGGTTCTTTAGGGAGCAGCTTGGAATGGTTAGTGAACTTGAGTCAGTTTGCTTGACAGCCGAGGGCATTTGGGACAATATCAGGACAGTTAGGAGATGTGACTGAAGAGTCACATTGCTCCTCTGCCAGCGCCACCTCTTCAGGGGGACAACCAGCCTGGAAGTGACATGATAATTGCGTGAGGGAACTGAGACATCTGTAGGTTACATAAGGCTGAGGATGGCAGAGAAGGGAACGAGGTGTATTTTTTTGAGGGGTACCTGCACGATCCAGGTGCTGTTTGTATTTTAAGTCAGTCCCACCTGGCATGCATTTTTAGCACCCATTTCCCAGAGGAGGTAACTGAGGCTTAGAAAGACGAGGCCCTTTGCTGAAACTCACATGAGGAGCCGCTGGCTGAGCCACGGGTGAATCTTCGCTCCATTTGTGTCTGCCCTTGACAAAGAGTCTCCAAGCCTGCGCGCTGTCTGGAGTTGGCTGACGTGTTCCTCCGTGAAGGGAGCAGGAGTTCACTGGGCTTCCATGTGGGGCCTGGGTTCAAATTCTGGTTGAGCCCCTTAGGAGCTACCCTGGTCTTTGACCTCTTCGCTGGTCCTCTGCTCTGTTCTCACAGCACAGGCCTCACCCCTACTAGCCGTCTTGTCGGTGCTTCCTGTGAGTTGGCTTCCTGCCGCTTCAGCTTGTGCGAGACTGGTCTTCCTCCTTCCCCTCTGTCTTCATTGACTTCTCCAAGGTAAACCTGGCTTCCGGGCTGCGGGAATCTTTTTAAAAATCTTCTCTTGGTGCTGTCTGCTGTATGTAGGAACTGCATTCATCGTGGGGGGGGGGGCGGTGAGTGCACACGACATAGTGTCATTCTTTATTCTCCTCCCTCCGTCTCTTGGTCCCCTGTCATTTGCAAAAGATCTACCTCCCTGTTTCCTGCTGTCTGTCTTTTAGTTTGCTCCGTACACTATTTATATTTTGGGCTTCTCATGTAAGAGAAGTTATGCAATATTTAAGCTTGCTTGTCCGCTTCATTTCGCTTACGATTATAATCTAAGGTGTAGCCATTTTCCTACAAATGACTCGATTTGTCCTTCTTTATGGCAGAGTAGTACTTCATTGTGTATAAACAGCACATTCTCTGCGTCCATTCACCTGTGGGTGGACATATGGGCCGCTTCCAAGGTTGAGCTCTGAAGAACGGTGCCGCTGTAAACATGGGTGTGCGTGTCTCCCTGCAATACGATGCCTTTAATCTTTTGGGATGATACCTAGGAGGGGCAGAGCTGGGTCAAATGGAATTTCTGCTTTTCGTTTTTTGAGGACTCACCATACTGATGGCACAGTGGCTGTGTTAGTTCACCTTCCCGCCAATGGTCTGCAAGAGTCTCAACTCCTCCCTCCCTCCGGCCTCGGGGAATTACAGCTTTCTGCTGTTGCTGATCTCTGGGTGGCCTCACTATCCCCTGTCGCCCCATCTTCCTTTGCGTCTGTGCAACCAGTTCCCTGCATTAAATGCTCTCTGTTGTAAATGGTACCTGATTTCTCCATTTGATCCTGCCTGAAATGGCCGCGCTTCTCTGGGCCTTGATTTCCCTATCTATAAAATGGGGATAATGATAGCATCTGCTACCTGAGGTGCTGCTGGGGATCAAATGAGTTAATCCTGCTCAAACCTTCGGCTCAGCTTCTGGCATATAATACGGAGGCTTCCAGCGCGGAGACCCTTTAAGCAGCATAATTAATCTTCTAGTTACCCACGGAGGCTTATTGTGTTTTACTCTTTCGAGAAGCAGTTTCCGGGTGTGCATAGTAATTAAAACACACACCAGTGGCGAAGGCTGTGGCCTAGTCTACAATGCTCTTCCTTCCTTCTTTCGCCTCATGGAGCCGGAAATCCGACTCCTTTCCCCCTCTCCATGAATAGCCTGATGGATACAGAGAAAATGCTGAAGTTACAGAATTTCTTGGGGCTCCTGAATGCCCACATGTCACCATGAAACATAAGCGCGTCTTAGAAATCTGTCCTCATAGATGCTTCAGTTACTGATGCCAAATGTCACTGTATCAGGCTGTTGGCTAATTTTAGCTTTCTCACGGACTGTTTTGCAGACATGTAATTAATACTGCAGCTCAGCAGAGATTCATATGAATCACGCTGTCGGTGTCTTGTCCTGTGATCGTGAGACCTTGACCACAAGCATTGAGGTTAAAAGCCTAAAAGGCTCCTGTCTTGATTACTTTTCTCCTGTTGCTGGGACAAAATACCAGACACCCAAAATGAAGGAAGGAAAGGTTTATTTACCTCACAGTTTGTAGAGGTTTCAGTCTGTAATTAGCTGGCTGCAAAGCAGGGTGACATGGCAGCAGCCAGCAAGATGCAGCCAGAGCAAAAGGCCGGGAAGAGCCACCCTCATTCCCTGCCTTATGTTATATGCAGAGCACCCTGCCCCCCCAGGGCGTAGACATAGCTCTCTCACCACCTCTGTGCCCTCCTCCTGGAAGGGATGAGGATATTTACAAAGTAAGGATCCTGGCTCCCTGCTGAGTCCTTAAAGTTCTAAACTGCTCAAGTTGACACAGTGTATCAACCCTAACAGCTCCCATCCCTCCATGCTCCCAGGGCTACTTGTCCCATTAACAGGATTCATGTATCCTTCTTGGTTGCCTCTGAAAATTCTCAGAGGGATTATGGCTTCCTGGCCATGCCTTAGGGGAAATTCTATAGGGATTTGTGAGATGTCTTGCCTGGTAATACTGTTGTCATTTTCTCTCTGTTCAGTTTTGTACCTAGTCCTTTGGCTGTAGCCTCAGAATCAACAAGGTGGGTGAGATGAGTGTAGCAGATTTCACTGAAGGGTTGGGATGATGGGCTAGACCACCGCTCAAGGCAATGGGAAACAAATGTGAGTAGTCAGCACTTGAGTTGCTTCAGTCCCTGAAGCTTCCAGAACTTTCTTCCTGAGCTCCTAGCTGCTGCTATGTTGATTCCTGTCATCAAGGTACCCCTTGTTTCCTCTCACCTCCTCTCATTCATGTTTGCTTCTTAACCTTCGCTGGGACCTCAGCCTCCAAACTGCAAATTCTCACCACTTTTGCAGGAGTGAAAAATGTTACTTCCGTTGGAATTCTTCACAGGCATAGATGGAGCTGACTTTGTTTGGAAGATTGCTTTGGGGAGAGTTTGGGGAGGGTGTGCACTTTCTGTCCCCACACCCTGTGTCTCACTCTAAACTCCAGAGGGTGGGAGGGGAAAGGGGAAGAGAAGGAGAGGTCTCAGCAGGCTGGAGAGAGGCCTGAATCCATGTGAAATCCCAGGAGATGTTTTGGGATTGGATGTCTTCAGTGGTCACTAGCCATTGCTTATGCTGCAATATTTATATATGTTTATGAAACATTTGGCCAAAGAGCAGGTTGTTAAATTCTTTCTTCTTAAATTTTGTTATTATTTTTGATTATATGAATTTATAGTGTATAGTGTAATGATGCTGTACCTGCATACAGTGCAGTGAATAAAAGCCTTTGCTGTGAGTAGCTCTCATGGGAAACTGAAGAAGAGCTGGTGTGATGTTCATGTAGCTGAGAAGCATCTATGGTACCTGGAGCCAGGGTACTGGGAGGGCCATGAGGAAATCAATATCTGGGATACGTGGAAATTTAGGGAGAGGAATATTCTAGAATGTTCCGGAATGTGCAGAATTCTAGGGGAGAGACTTTTCACTTCCTCAAGGGATACAGTTGATGAGAATTTTATGAAAAGATTGATGAGGAACACAGCCAGAAACAGCTGGCATTCTCAGACTAGGTTATTTGAGGAGAATTTAAATGTAAAGCTATGTACAAAACTAAGCAGAGTTCAGGAAGCCACCAGGAAATACCGCCCTAATCCTGGGGCTGTCACCGGTGAGGGTCTCTTTGGGTCTGGAGGAGAAAGCCAGGTTCTTTTCTGGATAAACACTGTCCCTGACCTCTTGGGGTTGTGAGGGCCCAGGGAGCTTGAGACAGACTGCTGTATATGCTTTCATTTTTGATCAATGCTGTAGCAAACTCTTCTACTTTTAGTGGCTTAAAACCATGAAGATTTATTATAACTGTGAAGATCAGAAGCCCAGAATGGGACTCTTGGGGCAAAAATCAGCATGTGGGCAGGACAGTACGTGTTGTGGGAAACCTAGAGGGAATTTGTTTCCTGCCGTCTCCTAGAGGCCCCTACATGCCCTGGGCCCACAGTACTCCAGCCAGCAACCCTCCTACCGGGTCTTGCTTCTGCCGTCACACAGCCCTGGTCTTCATGACCAAATCGCCCTCTTAGGAAGACACGTAGGAGTCAGGCCCACCGGGATCATGGAGAATAATCCCTCGATTTTGATATCTCACTGATCCATCTTGCAGAGTCCCTTTTGCATGTAGAGTCACACAGTCAGAGGTTCTGCAGATGGGGATGTGGCTCTTTCTCCAGAGGAGGTGGAAAGGGCATGTTACGGATTAAAAACCTGGTGGTCAGCTTAACACCAGCTGAACTGAATCAGCATGGTGCCGAGTGTAGATGGCCCACCCGAGGACAGTTGCCAGCATAAAAGGGGACGTGCAGAGGAAGACTGCAGTGTTGTGGGTTCTCCTGAGTGTTGCTATTGTTTGGAGCCATTGGTTCTCCTGGAGGAGCTTGTCACGCTGGCTTCCCTGATATGAATTTGGCCATTGTCATCAAAGGAGCTCAGGACCTTGTCACTGAGAGTGGCTGTGGTTTACTTTGGGGGAGCGCTGGTCCTTGCTTTTGAGCACTGTTTTCTGGCTCTGGAGGGGAAGATGTGTGCTGTTCAATCTCCAGGAGAAGCTTGTCACGCTGGCTTCCTGATACGTACTCTACAGGAGCTCAGGACCTCCCTGTTGCTGAGGATGGCTGTGGTGCTCTTCAGGGGAGCCTTGCTCCTTGGTTTGAGCATTGCTTCTTGGCTCCAGTGCAGCACCCTCGACCTGCTGGCACAGATCCTTCACCCCACTGGCATGCCGGAGTCCAGCTGCGGCAGGGCTCAGGGGTCCCAAAGGTGGTCAGGGAGTCGGCGAGTGAGAGACAGAAGACACTGCACTCCAGTATGTGAGTGAATCTGAATCTATTTTATTTTTAGAAGCTGGAGTATATATTTGCTAACTTTTGGCAGTAACCTAAAACCCCAAGCAGGAAGCGTCCCAGGCTTAGGGCCAGGCAGGGATAATCTTAAACAATATGTGTTAATTGACTTTTTTCACCTTTGTTACACTTTAATCTTGTTACTTAATTAGCTTGGGAACTGTAAGCAGACACACCTGGATGCCCACAGGAGGGAGAGATGGAGCGGCAGCTGTGAAGCTATCATGCCGCTCCCTACATTTTTTCCCTTATCACTTATGGGAGTATGGCAGGCCCTGTGAGGATAGCGCCTGTCTTGGGTCAAGGACTCTTCATATGAACCCAACCAGGCCTTACCTGTCATGGGCCTGCAGGACAGCAATTGGTCCTGTGCCTGTCTTAGGCGGCCGGTGGCGTAACATATGTGTCCTAGTTGCCCGTCTCTGGCTGCCTGTAGG